>JAHWFP010210760.1:13319-28922 GCA_023313725.1 Lithobius niger
GGATACGATCCACTTTACTTCCAATTTGTCCATCCAGTTTGCAATGTATGTCCATCCAGTCCGCAACAGAGTATTAGTAAAGTTGAAAGGGTGTGTGATTAATTCATGGTTCATGGAAGAATAAACCTTTAAGAAAGCTACTGTATTTACGACTTTCTTAAATGTTTCCTATTCCATAGATCATACATTTATTACACGTTCCTAGAAATGTAATACGAGTCATAGAACTGCACATCGTATGGGATTGGGAACTCGTACAATCTACAAATTGAAGGTTGTTAGTTTCCAATCTTATACCATCTGCCGGTGGTATGACGCATCCATAAGATAGATTATTTTATACGTATATTTCAAAAGTACTGCTCTGGTCACATTTAGGTTTGTTTTGCCATTCAGTGCTACTCTTGTAGTTCCATGAACAAACTTTTATCATTGGTTGTTTTATAAACAAAAACGTCAGATTGTGGTTTAATAATTATATAGTTTTGTTATGGGATAAAATACAAAGAAAAATATTAGGGTTTGTTTCTATCATAACTTTGGTTGATGAAAGGCCAAAAGAATAAGTTACCACACAAAAATGTCTAGCAGAAAATATACATTAAACACTAGTGGTTCATATCATATGTCCCAAAACACTGTCTGAACACTTAAGATTTTAGGAAACAATTTTTTTCCTTGAAGTTATAAGCCCCAGATTGTAGATTTCGAAATTTGTTAACACTTGGGATTGTCGCCATAAGCACTTTGCGACAACGTATTGTAAGTTGTTGCAATGTAATTACATTAAAATTTCAAAAATTGAAAACAAGTTCCGACATAAAATGTAATGTATGGCAACCAGTGGCGTAACTAGTGGGGGGGGGGGGGGGGAGCAAAGGGGCGATTCGTCCCCTCTGTGATATTTTGAAAGCTTATTCGGCAAATTGGCCAAGTCACTTTTTCCTTAGCTGAAAAATTATTTACCGTCAGATGGCTTCATTTTGAGGTCAAAGACCCAACTTTCATTTTAGCTAATTTGTACTTCTACTGTTTCTCCTTTAAATCCTAAAGCAACCAGGTAACAAATGGAGAAATACGAAAATCAGTAAAGATAAACAGTAAGAATTACTAACTCCATATTTTGCTTAAAATTCCCAACATTTCTAATAAAGTATTAGTGTTTCTGACAAAATAAGTATCTAGTGTGAAAAACTGAAAGATTTACATTACAAAATTTTTTTTGTGCGTGTAATGCAGTCAGCAAAACTGGTTTTATAAAAATATTTCCAACGGCATTTTGCAAGGCCAGAAAATGCCAGAAAATAGCAAAAATACATCAGCTTCCAGGGCTCTTATTCGGTTCTCCCTCCACATCATTTGGCTAAATGCCTAGTGTTGCCCCCTCAGTACAAAACCCTAGTTACGCCACTGATGACAACTTAATTGAGCACACACTCTTGCACAGTATGCTAAGAATCTTGATTTAAAAAAAAGAAACCGACACTTTTTCGTTTTCTCATACTAAACACTTTAGTTCTGAAATAATTTTTTTTTGCATTACAGTTTTGGGAATTTGCATCAATCATGGATACAATAATAGTGAAGGATTTCGGTTCAAAGTGCAAATTAAAGGCATGTTAGTGATTTCGAGGCATAAAAATGCTGTGTGCTGTAGCTGAGATAACGTGATGCAGTCCTCTTTCTAGGCCTTGAGTTTGGTAAGGTACTCAGTTTTTGTAATAGTCAAAACATTCACGTCGTGTCGTTGTTGTTATCAACTTCAAGATTAATTCCTCGATGACTTTACATTGTGCAACCATGACTTCATCGGTAACGTCACTTACTGTTCCATCACAATGGTGTCAACCACAAATTAACGTTACATTCCCTAAGGTTTGTAACTAATAAAAGACGTTACACAAAATAGTTGAATTGCAATTATTTCTGCTTGTGAGCTGACTGTTTGTGTACAAGAGTAAACAGAAAGTGGAATATTTGATTTGGAGATTTGGTTACGGAGAGTCAGGCCATAAAGTGTAAGTAACAGTGAATTCAAAGGAAGATGTGTTTCGCTTGTGAGGTAACTGTGACGTATAAAAGTGAAGAGCATGTATAGTATTCGATTTGATTATTTGATTGTGGAGAGACTAGCCACAAACTACTGTGTAAGTAACAGTGAATTAAAAGGAAAATCTGTTGGTAACAGGTACATAACCTGTTTCTTAAGTTGCAGGACTGCTACCAGATAAAGTAATGGACCCGCTATTGTCATGCACTCAAAAACGATTTCATTTTCAGTATTAATTGTATGCCTTTTTCAAAATTTTAAAGGGTAAAACACTTAAAAACTAGACAGACCCAGGGCTGCTGGTGTGTCAAGTCACCATCTTGGAATCGACATCATTCACGTCAATTCACGTCAATCATACATCAGCAGCTCAGGTTTCTCTGGTTTTTAAGTGTTTTACCTTAACAAATTGTGAACGAGGCATGCAATTAATACTGGAAATT
Source organism: Lithobius niger (assembly GCA_023313725.1). Taxonomy (NCBI): domain Eukaryota; kingdom Metazoa; phylum Arthropoda; class Chilopoda; order Lithobiomorpha; family Lithobiidae; genus Lithobius; species Lithobius niger. Next base: position 15,813 of record JAHWFP010210760.1, read on the forward strand.
AAATCGTTTTTGTTTGTATGACAATTGCGGGTCCATTGCTATGTCTGGGAGCAATCCTCAAACTGATCTACTTCACCCGCAAATTAATATTTTCATCAACCTGTTGCTTATCTATAACGCAGCAAATCTGAGATATGTTGATTAGGCATCCCAGCTGCTAATATTGGAATTCCATATATCAGCATTGGTAATTTGTGGAATGTGTTTAAATCGAAAGTGCTGAACCATGAATTTATTGCGATACGGACAGCATTGACTTTGGAGGAATAACGCAATCCCAGCAGATGTTATGACATCAGAAAGCGAGAGGGATTCCAGTTTTGCATGTCACAATTGATATGAGCGAGCTATCACAGTGCCCTATGCTTCCTGAAAATTCCTGGGGTGGCTGAAGTCAGGTGCAAAATCCAGGACCTCTGGCAACTGCGACAGTCATGCTAGAAATCGAGCCACCTAGTCCAATAACAGCACACACTGTTCCCAAAATGGTAGTGAGAATCGTTACCACCACCGGTGACGACCTACAAACTTATTTATTTGCTGAATTTTGCTTTTCTAAGCTGGAGTATCTCATGCAGCATACTGGTTTTTTTTTTTATTATGTATGTGCAGAGTTGCTCTTTGGAAGTAGTTATTTACTTAACTAAGCACCCGGGTACAATAAGTTAAAAAAAAACTAAGTATCGGTTTCGCTACAAAAAAATCTCAATGGAAACTCAATCCCATTAACGTAATTTTGGCTAGAAGCATCTGAAGAAAACGAAATTCCTTTGAAATCATGTTACGTTTTCAGTCTTTACGTAGCAGTATGTGCAGAACACGTTTCTTTACCGTTATGCTTACGCTTAGTCAACGTATCAGTCTCGTTACAAAATCTCTCTGGTCACTGACATCAACTGACGTAATTTGATTAGAAGCGGCTAAATAACACGACTTTCCTTTGAATTCGCATTAAATTTTTAGCGTTTATGCTGCCATCTTTATCTTAGACAGCGATACGAACGTTTTATGCTCGCTCAGTGTATTAAATCGTTAATGCTGTACTAAATTATCAGTTGTGTTGCACATAAGCCAAAACAGTATATTAAAATCTTGTGATCTGGAACTAAATATAAGTGACCACTCGTTGACGACTTCACATGATACAAAATTATACAATCCAATGGGCACCGATTGTAGCATTTCTCTTGTTGCTTGACTGGTAATTCGCCACAAGTAGTATAAATAGTTTTGTTGCTGACTACTGTACGTTGTTTTTTTCTTTTGGTAACTGTTACAGATATGAATGCTGACTAGTAGTTTTTCTTGGAATTGGCAATTATTAGCTGTTAGAAAACAACATGATGTCTTACGTCGAGGAAGTCTCATAATCACACAGAATGATTGCTGTGTTGAAGATAAACAAACAAACGTTAGCATTAAATAACACTTTACAAACGGCTTCAAAAAAGTTATACAATCATATTAAAACATTCCTTTAAGCTGAACGCTCCTCTGCAACATTTACACGCAGTTGTTCCTACACGTGTAGGTATTGCCATTAATTTTTCAATCTGATATCATTCTGTGTACATTGTTCAGATATTTTCTTACTTATGTCGTCTCTCATTCTTACATAATTTCAACCATTTGGAGGGGTTCACACTGTGTCACTTCAGGCAGAACTTTAATATTGTGCCACATTTGTGGAACAACACAAACAGTTTATTTGCACAGACTATTCACATACTTGACATAATTAAGTATCATCGCACACTGCACCGGACATTTATTCACCTGTCGATACTTTTGACTATTCACAATATTTTTTAGAACTTCATAATCATACATCCGTAGGGACACTCTTGTACCGAGTATAGTTGGGAGCACAGGCACTGCTTCCACCCACACCACTGCTTGTGATGACCATGTCATAATGGCCATGGCCGGGGGTACCATTCACCTCCAGGACTGCCGGGGACAGCAGGTCGCACGGTTGTGAAAACGACGAAGAAATTTGGCGATTGGAACAGGACGGGCTGTGGTCGAGCTGGCGAAGCTGCATCGTTAAACTCTGTGTTTGAGATGTTGACTTACGAACGCTCACGTGCCGCTTACAAATACACAATACGATGAGGAGGCACAGTGCAGCAAAAGAGCCACCTGCGATAATTGCTATCATGTACGAAGAATTGCCTGAAACAATCAAGAGACATAAAAATAATTAACAAGCAAACATATAACACACTGACTTATAAGATTCAAATGCAGTTTTAAAACAGTTGAGGAAAAACATTGGAAAATTCTCCTGCATCATAAAAGTCGCATTTTTAAAAGTTTTAACTACATAAGACACTACCTTATAAACAGCAGACAGATATTATGTAGTTACTGTGAATGTACCCCTTCTTCTGGATGCCCCGGGGGCAGTGACTCAACAAAACTGACAGGAGATAGGATTCACAACATCCTTCTGCGTGCTAATGACCTAGCTGTCGACGGCCCATTAAGCCTCAGTTCTTCTCTCCTGCCTCCCCACATCCTTTACTGCAGAGGGCGGGTTTAGTATCAAAACTTTAACTTGAATGGTACAAGTAACATGCACCAGGCAGATGTGACATGACCAAGCAGCAAGGGACACCATTACCTGGCTCGAGTGTTCGTGACATCACGTTTAAGACCATGGTACGCCACACCGTTTTGTCCTTCATATCCGTCATCTGATGTGTCAAACTAATGTAGCCAGTGAGCGGGCACAATGCATAGCTTCTGTTGTGTGCTCTACTTCGTTTAAAAAAATTCATTTACGCCCCTTTGATGGTTGCATGGGAGTTAACCGTTACTGTGAATGTACCTCTGCTTCCGGATGCCCCGGGAGCAGTGACTCAAATACACTGACAGGGACAGAATTCACAACATCCTTCTGCGCTAATGACCTAGTTGTCGATTGACCATTAAGCATTAGTTCCCCCCCCCCATCCTTTACTGCAGAGGGCGTGTCAGTAGTCAGTATCAAAACCTTGGCTTGAATGGTACAAGGAACATGCACCAGGAAACCACACAGATGTGCGCAGTCCCAGGCAGACATGACATGACCAACAGATAGCAGCAAGGGACACCGTTACCTGGCTCGAGTGTTCGTGACATCACGTTTAAGACCATGGTATGCCATGCCATTTTGTCCTTCATGTCCGTCATCCGATGTGTCAAACTAATGTAGCCAGTGGGCGGGCATAACGCATAGCGTCTGTTGTGCGTTCGACTCCTTTTGAAAAATTTCATATTCGCCCCTCTGACGGATGCATGGGAGTTGTCCTTTAGCTCGTCTAAACGCTGAGCACCGCACTTGGCAAAGATGGTCGCTGCACCACGACCATCAAAAACTACCAAAATTTGAAAATAATAAATCTAAAAATAGGTGTTAACGAGCAAATTAACGAGCAGCAAAAGAAGTATTCACACAAATTGCTTTCTTGACAAGAATAGCTCCAATTCAATGCGTACCTACACAGTTTTTCCATTCGGGCAATTATATTCCTTTTACGTGTGGTAGGTGGGAATAGAGGCATTATCAAACATACAAGCGTTCATCAGCAAACAGCTGTGGCACGGGTGTCCAATTTGCAGCGTTGCTTTGCGGAGATGGAGACTTAAGGCCATGTCACAACGCACCGTTTTGTCCGTCTCGGCCGTCCGACGCTTCAAATGCACCTGCGGGCACAACAGAGGGCCTCCGTTGCGTGTCCGACTTGTTTCGAAAAATGGTATATTCCCCGTTTGACGGACGAGTGGACTTGTCCATCAGCCAATCAAAAAGCTGACTGCCACACGTGTCTTTCTCTTGGCACTTGAGGCAAAGATGCACACTCTACCATCTAAAAACCACCGGAAATTGAATAAAATAATTCAAAAAACAAGTGTGCATAACTAGCAGCAGTACAAGCACTCGCACAAATTGGTTTTAGCGGCAAGAATGACCCCAATTTAGTGCGTACCTACAGTTTTGCATTCGGATGATTACATTCCTTTTATACTTGGGGAGATGAAAATAAAAAGGTCAGCAAGTGTTCTTGGCGGTCAGGTGTGGCACGGTTCTCCGTTTTGCAACGTTGCTTTGCCGGAGAAAGAGCTGGACAATGGACCACGGTGACGTTGTGGTGTGTACGGGCCTTGACACGGTATCGTCCAAACAATTCGAAATACTTTATCTAATTATCCAGCATTTCTTTCCGTCATTTAAATTTAATATCTTGTAAGATAGTAGACGTAGTTGCTGCTAGTTTCATGCTTCTCAACGTGCCACTACATTCCTTAACCCAGATGAACGGAGCGACACAGAAATTTATAATGAAATGCTGCTTTTACTGCATACGAATTAAAACACATTACAACTTGGAAAATTTACAGCAAGAAATTTCCGCCCGAGTGTTCAACCCCCCCCCCCCCCGGTCTACAACTAACGCCCGTTCGACTAGCTTTCACGTGGTAGACTGCGCCAAAAACAGTCAACGAATAAGCACTTTCCCCGCCATACACTAACAGTAAAGGCCGGATCTGATCAAGACAAATTAGGCAAATAAAATCAACCATTGACAATAGAAGGAAGTGCAAGTTTGCTAGGTGCTGCCATCTATACACCAAGCGGCGAAATTTCAAACTAACCGACCAGGGTTCCAAATTCTGTCAACAGATGACGCCACTTGGCAAATTTGCCGCGTCGTTATTTGATTCGCCGTTTTGCGGAGCATTGTTGGAGGTAAAGATGATACGGCTTTTACTGTAGGTGGCTGTGGCCTGACACGATAATTACTTAGTGATGTTATTAGGCCACGTTCCTTGCAATCTCGAGTAGAATAACACTGTTCCAGGTTTCGCGTGTTGTGGGGGATGCACGATTAATGGTGGCTGCTAAATATCGGCTTAGCCTCCCAACAATGGAAAACCCGAATATCTACGAATTTGAATGTCTGATGTAGGAATTTCATCTTCGAACTAGTTTCTGACATACACCAATGCTCCCTTGTATAATTGAAATTTCAACCCTGTCAGAACAAATTTGTAAACGTTATCCGCTACTAAAAACAAACATGCAGACAGAGAGGCACAAAGACGGACAAAATCCTGTTCCCGACGAAGTTTCGGCCTCGCTCGCTTCGGCCGCTCGGCCAACAATGAATTTCGAGACTTAAAATCTCGTCGCTAAACAACATAACTGTAAAGAATTTCATCCCGGTTGATGAAATAGTTGCTGAGATATAGTTGCTATCTAGTCTCTAACATTAGCTAGTCGGCAGTCCGCTTTTGTAGAAAAAAAGTTATACTAAATACTTTTCGTGTAGGAGTCACAACTAATAAACAATGTGCTAGAAGATCATAACACTTCTTCATACTCATTCAAGTTGTCCGTAAAGCGCGAACTATGGGCAATATTAAAGGTGGGTTGCCCCATCTGCTGCTATCTCGTTCTCACCAGCGCTGGCTCGCATCAAGCAAAGAAATGAAAAAGGAATATCTTTTAACACAACAAACAAGCCATGTGCCTCCTTAATAATTCAGTAAAACGTTGGTACGTCCTCGTACACCTGGAAGCAAGTTGTAAAGATTAACGATATTACTACCACTCGATGGCGCCACGTTATTTTCGTTATATTTTACCGTGGCGCCATCTAGTCGCAGTGACATTGTTAACCCCTACAGTTTGCTCACAGGTGCAGGTGGACGTACCGAAATTTTACCCAATAATTAAGGAGGCATGTGGCTTATTTGTTGTGTTGAAAGATATTGCTTTGTGCATTCCTTGGCTTACTGCGAGCAAGCATTATACCACACGCCATGGCTGTTTGTTGTGATGTGCATATCACGTGACTGGGCTAGTCCAATCAGACAGCCAAACAGCCGTTGTTCTCGTTCGTCATTGGCTAACTCACGGTGACATCACGGCAAACAGCCATTGCACATGGTTAAGTGAAACCTAGATAGCGAAAGTTGGCTCTAGATTCTGCAAACTTTCGTTTGGTGGCAGCCCACCTTTAAAGTCCGTACGAAATGTGTGTACAGAGAAATGGGGGGAGGGGGGGGGGCGGTTTAGACGAGCCTAAAGCAGTTGTTTATTCAAACGTAATTCAAACGGGGAAGGAGGGGGAGTGGGGAACATTACCCCTGACCTTTTCGGAAAAATTGCCCTTTTTGCCCTTTTTGTAAAAAAAAAAATGCTCTATTTTGGGTTTCTGAACCAAAATAAACACTGGTGCTGCAGCCAGAGAAAGGGCCTAGAGGCCAAAAAAATGGGGGAAAAGAAGGCCAGGAAAGGGGCTCAAAGGGGCACAAAAGGATAAAAAAAAGAGGGACGAGCTTAAAGGCCGGTTGCCACTAAATTAGCATTGTATCATTTAGGCCTATCGAGTTCTTTCTCGCAGGAAGCAAAGAAATGCACAAAGCAAAACTTTTAAACGCTACAAACAAAAGCCACGTGACTGCAAAATTATTGAGTAAAAATATGGTACGCCCTCGTTCACCTGGAAATGAGCTATAAAGATTAACGATATTAGTGTCATTAGATGGCGCCACGGAAAAATACAAAGGAATTCCCCTGGTGCCATCTAGCGACATCAGTATCGATAATCTTCACAGCTTGTTTCCAGGTGCACGAGGGCGTAACAAAATTTTACTCAATAATTAAGGAGTCACCTGGCTTGTTTGTAGCGTTTAAAAGTTTTGCTTTGTACATTCTTTTGCATCCTGCGAGAGAGATCTCGATAGGCCTAGATGCTACAATGCTAATTTGGTGGCAACCGGTCTTTAATAAAGGGTAAAAAAAAGACTGACGATAAAAAAAAATAAAGATCCCCAGGAAAAAAAACCTCAGCGTGCCCTTTTATAAAAGTTGTCCCTGCCCTATCGGTCCCCGATGGTCTGTGCACGGTACTGGCTATGTCGTCAGCTACGTCATATGTTTAAAAAGCTACGTTATGGTTTTTCGATTAGCGTCCTTTGCCCAACAAGCCGCTGATCGAGCAACCCTGGTTTCGTTTTCGGTTTGCTTGTTGGAAGCGCCAGCTCAGTAATTGGAAAACCAGCCAGTAGATGGCGTTGGGGTGCGGCGTATTGGTCGGCGTTGCACGGAACGGTGGCGGAGGGATAAATGGGGAACGCGCCACACAACTGAAAAACAATTTCTTATTCGGGATTTTGCTAGATAAAACCAGGAGAGGCATACAGGAGGGGTCTCCAAGATAATTCTACCCATGTTCCACCCCTCCGTTCAAGTCGTGACCCCATGCGGCCAGTAACGAGCGACAGTTCGCAGAACATAGATTGAAAATTACGTTGTGCAGTTTCTCCCCCAACAAATAAATATAAGTGTAAGAATATTACTTGTCCTGTGACAGTCCAGGCACTGCCAATTCGCAAGGAATAGCGTTTAAACGGTGTTGACATGAGGAAATGGTATTTTTCTCAAGTCAAGGCCGACTGAAGTCGAAATAGGGTGTTTTCCTCCACACTCTTGACAATTTTCGCGCATGTTGGGAATTTAACGCCTCTTAGCTTTTGTTGTTGTTGATGGAATAAGACTCCAGTCGTGTTAAATTAACTGGCTTGGAATTTGGAAGCGAAATCTTCAGAGTCTCTATACAACCAGAAGACCTTGTGACAAGCAATGGAATACGATGGATAAAATGGATACTCCAACTTGACAGCGTCACACTAGCGTGTGTCTCGATAGCAAAAAAACACATACGGCTTTTTTTTTTACACGCATTTGCAAGTTTTAGCCGGTATTTAGTTTACCACTTGCGGAGGCTAAGTTATTTTTGTTGCTTGTGGTGATTGAAACTCGTCGCTAAACGACGCATTGCAATTCATCCTGATTGATGAACTATAGAGCAGTGACATTTGCCACCAGATTGGCACCAGTATGGGTTTTGGAGGGCATAACTACAAGATGCACTACATAAAAATGGAGGGAAAAACAACGGAAGAGCGGATTTCTTAGGCTTAAAATAACGTTGTTTTCTCCAACATCAAAAATCGCGCGTTTTAGGTCTAAGAAATCACTCTTCAGAGCATCGGCTTCAGTACGACGCCCTTCTGTTTCTCTCTGCAGTGCCCCTTGCAGCTAACCCATTAAGGCTTCAGCATAGAGTTATATACCATAATACTACGTCGTGTCACTGCTCTATAGTTACCGCTACACAAATGTTTGAAATTCGTTCTGTACCATAAGCAGTCGCCAGTTCGCCCTTGCAAAAAAAAAAAAAAATAGTTACATTAAGTACTTTTTGTGAAGGAGTAGGGACTCCACTCTTGCGTCAGTAAAAGCCTTCGTTAAAGGCACATCCTGTATTGGTTTTTATTCAATAAATACACGTGAAAATAGCAGGATAGTATTGCGATTAATTCAGGCACGCAAGAAGCAGTAAGCAAGAAGCGCTGAAATGACATTGAAGCGAGTAAAGAGTTTAGCAAAGGCCGACTGGGGTAGAAATTGCGTGTTTTCGTCTCACAGCTCAACACCTATTCCGGTACGTTCCGGGAAGTTAATGATTAGCGTTGTTTCGGTTACACAAAATTCTGGCGATGTAGAATCATGGGTTCTGGAGCCGGGCAACAAAACCCACAGCTTCTCTTCCAGGCAGCCTCGTGACGAGCAGTGAAATACTAAGCGGGAGCTATAGTATGGACCAAGGCCAGCTGAGATAGTAGCTGCGTTCCTCGCTCCACTCCAGGCCAGCTTTGTGCTCTTCCGGCATTAGTTCGTGACTGAGACGCCAGGAGTCGTCCAGTACCGTTCAGCATGAGGATTGGTATCTGAACAAAATTTCTGCTTTAAACTTTAAACGCGTAAAGGTAACGATCAAATTGCGAGATCTGACGCATATTGAGGGTTTTTCACGCATTCACTTAATCCAGATACAAATTCCTTTGGGTTCTCAATCCGTACGGTACTGGACGACTCCTATTATCGTCGGTTAATCGCGTAGTTTCTCACGGATATGTGTTTTAATGGTAAGGTAACGGAGTAAAAAAGCACGATAACAGATTATTAAAGTAAAAACCAAGTAGTGCAACAAGATAAAAACATGAACAACGTTTCGAAAATTTTCAATTTTCGTCATCAGGTATGCATAATAAAATTAAAGCATGGCAAATGCCACTAAGTCATCCTATGATTCCACTTGATTTCCCCAAGACGAAGGTTGGGTGGTGCATTTCGGTCGCCATTTCTGCCTCTTCTGAGAGGGAAAATTGGTGGTTTTTATTGTTTTAAATTGATGGTATTGTACCCTTTTATTTTATTTTTATTTTTATTGTGAGGATGCTTTAGTGGCATTTGCCATGCTTTAATTTTATTGTGCATACCTGATGACGAAAATTGAAAATTTTCGAAACGTTGTTCGTGTTTTTATCTTGTGGCACTGCTTGGTTTTTACTTTAATATTTAAATTTGTTTCCCAATTATTTTGAATTTAAGAATTTTTACACATGACTGACCGGAAACTTCCTGTGTAGGAAAGTTACAGCTAAGGAAATACGTGTTTTTTCTTTCTGTGCCAGTTTTCGAATTTCGTTGTTAAGATAAAACCGTATTTTTTTTTTCTACTTTAATAGTTTAAATAAGATTCGAGCATAAAATGCGAAAATGCACTATGCGCTTGAGTCGTAGGTTTTCAGGTGTGCATTTCAAAATGTCAGTTGCCTATTGTGTGCGCGGCGTATCTTGAGTCCTACAAGTATTTTATGAGTGGCTACGTCTTCCTGGAGGAGGCGGCTTTAATCGACGGCCGCTATTGTTTTTGTAACCATCTTGGATATCAACAAGCACTCTGTTACCAAAATCGTACAATCGATTATCTGTGTTCAATTTGCGGCGAACTCAAGATAGGCCACTGACCTATAGTGTTCGTACCGTCTGGACAAAAGGTTGACAGGTTAGCCTTAGCTAGCAACGATTTTTTTTTTCGTGCTAGTACGGAAAACGTCGCCAGTCGCAAATGTGTCGTTTATGCTGGTTTTGCAATGGGTTGTGCTGCTGGTTGTGCTGGTTTGTGTTGTGTAGTTATCAAAAGTCGATCATTATGCCACGTGGTGGAGCTGTCACGTGGTGGATTAGGAATTGTGTAGATCCCGTAAAAGTGTTCCCACGGTAACGTGTGTGGGTTTTCAGATTAACCGCATAAACGACTATACACTTTTAGCATGGGGATGTGTTAGAGTGACGTCACCACCGTGCGTTAATCAGAATTAATGTACAACTAAAAGACTTGACACGTAAAACGAAACCCAAAAGCATGCGCGCCACGTATTTCAATTAAAGGGGCACACCCTCTCACTATTTTCGAGTATCCTGCGCGAAACAGCTTTTGCAACATTGACATAAGTCAGACTGAATGCAGCAAAACCCTTTCTCACGAGGGGGAAAAAATAAGAAAATGAACGCCTTTGTAACATTTAGGCCTAGACTATTGTTTGAACTATTGTTGCAAAACTGAGAGGTACAGGAAAGCCAACCTGGAGGAACACCACAAATTCAAATAATATGCCAGTCTAATGTGTAAAGGAAAATATTAAGTAGCGGAACTGAGTGTGTAGAGCAGAGAAGCCAAAACTGCACAATATCAAACACTGCCGGACGATTCGAGATGACGTCAGCGCATTATCAGGGGAACGAAACATACTCTTAAAGTAAAGCTAAACCCTCCCGACTTAAATTTCAGTATCGTTAATTAAGACACTTAAAAAACATGTGAGAGGTACGAAAACCACTCAGGCTTTATAGTTATTGCGTAGTATGTGTCTAAATCTTTATTCTAGCAGACGAATTCTTCGTCCGTGCAGTCAACACATCCAAGTCTCGTTCGTGTGACGACACACTTCATCACCCCTTGGCGCATGCGCCCAACAAGCTCTGGCAAAATCGCTCTCGGCTCTCACATTCCTCACTGTAGCTAGTGAAGAACGGCAGCACAGATTCTTTTCAAATGAAGCGTACGCTCCCTAAACTAGTTCTCCCTCCCCACTAGCAACAAGTGGACGCTGTCCAATCGCTTATCTGCCCAGCATTTTGTTTTGAGTGGATTACCGCGTAGCTGAACGAACTTTCACGAGTCTTTGTAGCGGTAATATTCACAGTAGCTACTTTCTTGAATACTTTAATTTAATAAATCACGCAGAGATTGAGTTTTGGTTCGCGCTGCTATGGTCAGAGCGGTTCGGTATCGCAGCCGCCGTGTTAGAAGCACAAGCCGCGCGCACTCGCTAGTGTGCTGCGATGACGTCATTCCTCCAAGGTCCAAGGTGATAATGTGTGACGTCAGTACCATGCGAGGAAATCGCGTTAGCTGTCTCGCGCTGTGGAAACATCAAACTTAGATTCTAAATTAACTATTCCGTAATGAATACGAATGTTGGAAACTTCGCGCAACTTGCATCTTGTTTTTTTCGTACTTAACTAACGATAGTGAAATTTAAGATGAAATGGTTTAGCTTTCCTTTAAAGGGACACCCGGCTTACCTTATAACATTCCGCGTGCAAAATTACAGCTACGCGCAGATCGTCATCCGAGCAATTACAGCACCAAGGCTGGGGTGGTAGCTGCGTTTCTCGCATAGCTGCTGTCTCGGTTGGCTTTGGAAATAGTACACGAGACAGAATCAAGTCAACGATTGTGTCGTCACAAACCGGAATGATTCTCATATCTTAAAATCACAATTTATAATTTTCTAGGCTAGTGTCTTATGATTTTGCTTCGGCGATCTATTGGAATAATTAATTTTAATTTTTATCGCATTAGTCTACTAGATTTTAGATCTCATGGTAATGATTAGAAAATTTAGTAGATATACTACACAGAGATGAAGCGTCATGATTATTGTACGCGCGCAATGCATCATATAGTTACGGGTCGTTCTTAAATATAGTTAACAATATTCAACAGAAAATTTCCTAGACGCTACATTTTAAAACGGGGTTTTTAGCAAGGGAAAGACTAACGGTAAGTAAATAGACCTTTAGGGCCGTACTTGATGTGGTGGATCGAGGAAAATGGCGCTGGGAGGAATATCCCTTTAAAATTGCATGACGGTACAAACAGGCAGCAGAATGCAGCCAAAACTGCCTAAGTCAAAAATTCTTGTGCTTTCAGCACGAAGAGGTCAGTCTCCTCTTCTTGTTTTTAAAATTTTAAAATTTAAATTTTAAATTCTTCTTGTTCGAATTGCGGTTTTGACTTAGGCAGTTTTGCCTGCTGCCTGTTTATACCTTCAGGCAATTTCAAGTGTCTGTTTGTTCCCCTGCAGTCAGCTCGAAACGTCGGGTAGTGTTGGTATTGTGCACTTTTGGGTTCTCTACTCTATAAACACAGTCTAATGTGTATTCACGCTCTCTTCCATTTCACTGATTTTATGGATTTTTTTTAGTGCACTTTCTGCTCTCTGCGAATCTCGACCTGTTCCGAAACCGTTCCTTCAAACCAAGTTTGATTGTTTAAAAGAAAAGTTTTGCTAGCCTATTTTATGCTTTTCCGCCAAGTTTGTTCAAATCCCTTTAAATGCCACGAGTTTATCCAATTCCAACGGATCTCAATCCCTTTGTCCAGTCATCAACTTCATTCCATTCCCCACAGACCTGGCGTTGCTACGACGACGACATCCATCGTTCTTTGCCTGAGTAATGCGCCACACTGGCGCTGCTAACCGGTTGCCATGGAGACAAAACGGAACGCACGGTGTAGCGGACTTCAAGCAATGGCTGTAGGGCGGACAAAAAAGTAAAGCTTTTACAAAACGCTCCCTCCAAATTTCGATTTTAAAATAGTTCATGAACCGAGGAATGTGAATTATGGTAACTGCTTATACGGTGAAACGACTGAGAAGGCGCACCATTTAACCACAGTTGTAATGGATATTAAAGTCACCATATTGGGGGAAACTATATTCGATCATTGCCAAGCTTAGTTCGTGAAATGTCTACAAGGAGCACCATTCACAAGAATTGTACTGAAAATTAAAGTCGCCATTTTTGGGAAAAAGGTAAGCCGAGTACTATGCAGAGATCTGTAAAGAATCGTGCGTTTTGATCGAAACAATTACAGTGGATTGATACTACACAACTATGTTACAAATTAAAGGCGC
>JAHWFP010210762.1:0-24679 GCA_023313725.1 Lithobius niger
AAGGGACGAGGAACTACGGAGTTTGAGCTGGAGGCACACAGGAAGCGTCGAGAGACCAACTCACACCTTCTTCCGGTTGCCAGGGTAACAAAACCCATAAGTCGACATTCGACGTGCCGAGTATTTGTTTTATATCCTAAAAGTAAATTTTCAAAAGATCCCCGTCGTTCGCTTTCCGTACGCCGGTGTGTGAGTGTGTTTATGTGTTCCGGTCTGGTTGTGACTGGTGCAGTGAGCAATGCTGTCTGAATATAATTAATACAATCGATGTATTAAAAAAAATAATAATAATAATAGTACATGTAAAGAAATGGAATGCAGTATGATGAGAGGACGCTACCTCGATGGGATTGAAGGGATTGTTTATTTATTTATTTATTTATTTATTGAAAAACGTAAAAATGAATTTTTCCTGCGAGATTTAAACAGTGAGTACTATAATTGTGAATATGAATTCTTAGTTCTTTTGAACATCCATGAAATGGCCAAAATAGGGTCTCGTTGCACCCCCAGAAGACGAATTTCGCACATTTTGTTTACATAAAACAATTTGTTGATCGCCAAATTTTTTGTACATTGTTTTGTTGTAGCATACTTGATCATATTTCGAGTGAGACTTTCTACATAATTTAGATTTTTCTTTTCGAAAATTACGTTTTGTGAAACTTTGCCTTACTGCGGGTTTTAACGTAAAGTGACCGTAAATTACATCTTTCTTTTTTTATAAAAAGTGGGTTTATAGAAAAACCAAACATATTCCTGAATAATTAATCCTGATGCTGTAACGTCACTTCCTTTTCAGTGTAATTTTTTTTGTTAATGTCTGAAGCGTTTTACTTGGTAATTCAAATAGTTTTTAAATTTAAAATGGACGTGGCACTCATTAAAAGGACATACCTTCTCACTATATTCGAGCATCCTGCGCGAAATAGCTTTTGCAACATTTACATACGTCTGAAATAATGTTGCAAAACTGACTCATACAGGAAAGCCAACCGGAAGTAATGTTGCTTTAAATTAACGCTTAGTGAAATTTCTGCTAAATTATGCAAAATATTGTATGAAATGGACGTCAACCGTTTATAATGCGTTTGAAGGTCTCCAATAGGACTAGGAGTGGAAAAACGAAAAAATGTACCATTGAAACTCCCCTTCCCCTCCACCGCAATTAATGTCACCAGGTTAAAGCAGTGTAAAAACCAAATGAACAAACAGCTCTGCAATGTATTACGTGATTTCGGAGAGCATGATTAGGGCTTTTACTGGAATTTTGAACACCGCTGCATGAACACATTTGGAATAACCTATATTTTATTATCTTGGAAACGTACTTAGAGACCGGTCATAATTAAGTCGGAGGGGGGGGGGGGGAAGAAGGGACGACGGAGAAATTAAATACGTTACCTCCGAATTTTCGATGAACCCCGTTTCCCAAGACACTGAAAAAAAACCCTCCCACCTAAGGTCCAAAGGTATTCTACCCCCTCCCTACAAAAAAAGTAAAGTTTTCTTATGCCTTTTCAGGTTAAGTGTACATGATTTCCTTTGGACCAATTAAAAAATAATTCGCATTAATAGGTTCTCCATTGGGTTGGAAAGCGAGCTATGAATTATTGTGCGCGCAGCGTATCTTGAGTCCCGCAGTTATTTTATGAGCGGTTACATCTTCCTGGAGGGAGCGGCTTTAATCGACGGCCGCCAATGTTTTTGTAACCATCTAGGATATCGACAAGGTACTCTACTATCGAAAACATACAATCGATTATTTGTATTCGTTCTGGGGCGAACTCAAGATAGGCCGCGGACACTATAAAGTATGTTCTTGTCTTCTTGAAGAGTCCTTTAAACCGCCTTTGGGCTGAGATTCAGAATTCATGATGGTCGAATAAGTGTTGATGTACCCGATAATACATTTCGAGCAATACATCCATGCCTTCGAAACATAAAGGCGTGCACCATGAAAACTACCCGTGGTGCAAAATAAAAATACCCCATGGTGCGAAAACTGTTTTAGAGAATGGTTTTCAAGATCTCTACTGTAGATGACACTGCAAATAACGCCAAAATCTTGTAAAAACTTGCATGGTGAGGGGAGGGATCTGCGCATCAGAAGCTATGACATTTTTAGAAATCTCACTGCTGAAAGTGTCATTTTTGATGTGCAAAATGACTTTTCCTCCAGTTTTGCTCAGTGTTTTTTGTGACCAGCTTCCCAACGGAGGGTTCCAAAAAGTTTACGAGCCCCTCCCCTAATTTCCTCCTCCTCCCCCTCCCCCTCCCCCGAGATAAATGCTGACCGGTCCCGTAGGAACTCGCTACATAAACTGAGCATGGTGGCAGGTCTATAACCACCAATAATGGCCCCCCCCCCTCCCTATCATCGAATCGTGGTCCGTGAACCTCAACTCTGAGTCGTCCTGTTCCACTTCCGTTGTTTCTATTATGAACACGTCGAGCCTGACGAACGCCGCCAAATTATGCTCACTTGAGCATTGATTGGTGTCAGGCTGGAGCCTCTTCTTCCCACGGCTGCTATTTTGTGGACCCATTACTTTGGGAAAAAGCAATGACAAAATAAACTGACTGGAAAAAGAAATCGGTTAATAGAACTAATGGGTGATTAGTTTAAAGCTGCTTCACAGGGAAAAAAAACCTAACAAAGTTTCCTAAAAATTGTGGTGGAAATAATTCTTTGACACGTTTAGGATGATGACTGAGCGGATTTGGAAAGTAAGTGACTTTCGTGCCCGCACTTATAGTGTTTGTGTCCGGCCACTGGCTTCTAGTGAAGCTTTAAACACTAATGGAAGTTTAGTGTAGGACTGGGCCGTTAGGGAACCGGGGATCCCCGGGAAGATCCTGACTATAGGAGGCCCTTAAAAACATGTGCAAATTTGAAATTAATTCGTATGAAAATTTCATCTTTATGTAAGTAAGTAAGTAAGTTTATTCATCCGACACAAATTACAAAATTAAGCCCAAAAGCAAATACTCATTCCACAAGCGCTCATGCTCGCGTGTGGTTTGAGAGCAGAAGACAAGTAAAACAATAAAACTGGCACTTTTGCAAACAAAATTCAAAGGTTAGGCACAAAAACTAAAACAACATCAAAATAAACAAACAATACAACGCTATAAATATACTATGCAAACACAACAAATTAATGAAAAGGGCGATAAAAGCAGAATACAAAGAGGAGTGAAATATACAGGGTGTAACAAAAGGTTATGTCCATACTTGGGTGACTAATTCCTTGCATCAAACTAAGAACATAATTCCTATAAACATTTGGCCAAAAACGTTTTATTCTTTAGTTATCGCATGAATTAATAACCCAAATTCCAACTTCTTTTCCCCCATCCACCCACTCCCACTAACTGGCGATTGCAAACACAAAGCAGAATAGGAAGGTAGTGAACGAAGATGGTGAAAAAACTGTTAAACAGTCAGAGTCAGACTAACGGAAAAATATCTCTTACCCAAACATTTGTTCTAGAGGGGGAGCAACCATTGTTTGAAATTGTCGTTAGTCGGTGTTAACGTAAGCCGGATAATACCATAGTGGTTTTAATCCCGTAAACAGATACACGGCAGAAACTCATAAAGAAAAACGTCTTGAAGTAGGAAAATCTAAAACAAAAACCTACAAGGGTGAAAAGAACCCTCCAAGTTTCAGCCAATCAAAATAGTGATATCCGATCCAAAAATGGCTGCCACCAAGTAGCAACATTAATTGTCAAGCTAATCCCACCGACTATTACCTCAAACGTTAAATCAAAAACTTGCTTGGCAAGTAATGTAACAACTTAGTGGCAGCCATTTTGAATCTGAAATCACTACTAGTGATGGCTGAAACTTGGCGGGTTTTTTTTCACCCTTGTGGGTTTTGTTTTAGATTTTCTTATTTCAAGATGTTTTTCTTTTTGAATTTCTGCCGTGCATCTGTTCACAGGATTAAAACCACTATGGTATTGTCAGGCCTACATTAACACCGACTAAAGACAATTTCAAACAATGGTTGTTTCCCCTCTAGAACAAATGTTTGGGTAAGAGATATTTTTCCGTTAGTCTGACTTTGACTGTTTAACAGTTTTTTCACTATCTTCGTTCACTACCTTCCTATTCTGCTTTGTGTTTGCAATCGCCAGTTAGTGGGAGTGGGAGTCGGTGGGTGGGGGAAAAGAAGTTGGAATTTGGGTTATTAATTCATGAGATAACTAAAGAATAAAACGTTTTTGGCCAAATGTTTATAGGAATTATGTTGTTAGTTTGACGCAAGGAATTAGTCACCCAAGTATGGACATAACCTTTTGTTACACCCTGTATAAATCAACCTAAAAAAAACGCGAGTAAACCAAAACAAACAAAACGTTGTCAAATACTTAGTAATAAATTGCAGAACCAAAAAAATACGAAATAAAGACAGTACAGAAAGCTGAAAAACATCAAAGTTTGTTAGAAACACGTTTCAAATTTACCCAAAGTTCTATAAAATACAATAGCTTGTATAGGGCTCTGCCCTTCACCCCCTCCCCCAACACTACAGGGGACCATTGTTTACAAAAGTTTTGTAATCGTTAAAGGCGGTGTGGTAGTGATCTGGTGATATACTAGCTTCCCAATTCGAAGCCGGGACACACCACTTTAATGAATTAATGTAAGTGCATAAAGGTCACAGCTTACTTGAGTATTGCAAGTGTGTGGTTTTCGCTGATGGCTTTTGTCCAATTAACCTTCTTATAATTACTATACATTAAACCAATTAAATTAGTGTTTCCTGTATATCAAAATACTCACGTCACAACTTTATATCTGCATCTTACCAAAACTGAACAAGAGTGGTAATAAAAATACCTCGTTGTAAAGCATTAATTCAAGCAGGATTTAAGCATAAAGTTTCGCTGCAATTAATGGACGAAAATAACGTGTTTTTTTTTTTTAACTCGACGAAACTCGAACCTCTAAAAATTCGAGTTTAAGTTTTCAGATTGAGTAGGGTTGACAGTACGAAGCAGGGGGTGCAACTATAATTCTGGGGTCCTGGGCTAACCATAAGAACGATGCGAAAGGCGGGGAGGGGGGGGGGTCACGTGATCTCGTTTTAATTATGAAAATCGCGGCGCTGCTGCGGAAGTTGAAAAGGTGGAAAGGCGTCTTCAGGTCCAAAAATCGGCGGAAGGGATGTGGAACGTATGAAAGGAATCGGTAATGGGTTGAAAGGTGGTGTGGATAGACAGACAGATAAGACGAGAACCTTCTTCGCTTTGCTTCCCACCGCTCGTCAATTTCCTTCCGATAAATTCCGGCTATCACAAAATGTCTCGTCGTAATATTCGCCTTTAAAACAGCTATATAACATTCTAACGGTCGGATGTAGGTCCACGTGTTGCAACTCGTCGTACAGATGTTTCGTTTCACGAGTTCGGCAAAACTTGATACCAAGACAAAAGATTTCTTTCTCGGTAATGAAATCGTACCTCGATCAAGGTTTGTTGCAGTATATATTCCAACTCTTCAGTCCTATAACTCTTTATCTTAAAAAGGGAAGTAGAAATGCTAGCCCAGCTACGCTGACTGTTTCATAAATGACCAATATGATCTTGGGTGCACGGGTGGTGTTTGATGCACCGTTTGCAACATATGGGGATGGTTTGGTCTCTTATGTGTTTGTCACCGAAGACGTGTGTCACGTCTGTATATTTTTGCACAATGGCTAACAAACGCTGATTTGCAACTTTGTTGGTGTAACGGGCGCTTTTTGGGATCAGGGCATTGTAAGGTGTAAGTGAGGAGTAAGGTTTTATTCTATCAACCCTTAACTCACTTCTAGCTAGCTAAAAGCTGTCAGCTGACTTACTCATTTTGGCGTATGCTGTTATTTTATAGCATAAGTACATTATCACAATTACGGAAGTAGCAGAGGGCTGCATGGAAGAAAGCCATGGAAAAAAAGCCACGGGAAAAAACTTAAAGGTGTAAAATTTTTACAGCAAGCGTGCCGTGGCTGTGCACGCACACGCAGAACGCAAGTAACGCCCCAGCATTATGCATCAGCATCGCTGTAACAGCATCAAAAGTGAACCTGGCAGCACTCGAGCAGTGCACATGAATTGATTGGTTTCGGACCGTAATAAGACAGACTAATACCCTCTAACTAAAACCTGTAATTTTCTGGTTAATACGGTTTATTACGTGCTACAATTTTACAGATCGAGCAGCTACGCTTTTGAGTAAAAGAACTAGCTGCGTATAGAGGTGTGGTCCGATGAAACATTCTTGTGCGGCGGCAAAGATCAATTTTTTTGCGGCGGCGGCGGTGGCAGCGGCGCCAATTGGAGGGGGGTGGGAAAAGGGAGGAGGTGGGCTTCCCCGGGAAAGAGCGAATGGGGCCCCATTTACTCCAAAATGTTGAGGAACGTCTTCTTGTTTTTTGGCTATGTGATCCCGGATGCTGTTCATTGTGTGTGAATTGTGACCATTTGTGCTCTTCTCTTTGCACGTGCTTGTAATTAGCTGCCGTTCTTGCGTGCCCATTTTAACTAAAACTGCTGCGAAGGCTGGAGTGAATAAATTACTCCACTATTCCAATAAGAAAGTAGGCTAAAATGAATGGATTGTTCTTTTAATAATTAATTATTGCCGTTCATTTATTCGACTTAGTGTCCGTAACTAGTGTCTTTCCATTTGTTGTCGTTGGTTTCTAATATTTAACGGCCTGGTTGTTTTTGCGGTTAAAACCCATTGTCTCCCTTACTTTCTCTTTTCTCTGGCCTTCTTGACTGTCAACTTGAACCTCTTAACATTTTCTTTCTTTCTTTGTTGACTTTCGGTGTCTCTCCGCGGGTGGTTTAAGCGTTCCCAAATGAGTGTTTGGTCAGGGCCGCACCCCGCCCGACCCCACCCTCCCCGCACCCAACCCAGCCCCTCCCTTCCTCCCTCTCTAACATATTAATAGAAACTGGTGGATGTGACGAAACACCTTTTTCAAACTGAAATAAAAAATCAGAATATATTAACAAAGAAAACTAGCTTGAGAAACATGGTACACTCTTGTTTCGCCGACTCCCGTTTCGCCGAAACCGTTTCGCCGACTTCCAGTTCGCCGAATTTAAGAAACGGTATGATCCCGTTTCGCCGACTCTCAAGTTATTTTATTGACGTCAACGCACAAACAATTCTACGATTCGTTAAGCAATGACATTAAAATCAGAAAGGAGCACTACATTTCGATTTGGAAACTTGAAATGATACTTAATTTAGGGATGCAACATGCGCCCATCATTTGTTAAAAAAGGACACATATTCGCTAATTTTTTTAAGAGAAAGTTTCATGGTTAAATAGATGTTTGTTGTTATTTGTTTGTTAAATAGATTAAATTCGCAAGAAACAATAGAAGTCAACGAATGATACAATGAAGTTTAATACTGCGAACTGCCAAAAATGTTTTCTTTGCCACTTGTCGGGGAATTATCGTGAACTCCCCCCCCCCCCCCTCAACTTCTTCCCCGGTCTCTGGGTCGGCTGGCGGCACTACTTGTCGACACGAGCACGAGCACTACAGGGCCCTTCTCATCCCGAAGCATTTTTGTTTAGGGAGTACAAACCCAAAGTGTTATTGTTTTGTTCATTCGGTCAGTTTCTAGTTCCCACACATTAAATTCTAATCTACGTATACGACAATTTCTGAATCAGCTATATCGTAGAGGCAGATAAAAAAGAAGAAACGGGGCATGTTAAAATCGTAACGCATCGTGCAATTACGGCAATACAATTTTTCTTTCATTGCTAGCTTCTTGTCAAAATAAGGTTCATCTTAAATTTTTACTCCACTGTTTAAGTAACTAAGCTACAAATTGTAACAAATAATTATTACTTAAATTGGTCAAGTAAGGCTTTGTTTTTAGCTAAATGCGAATGACCTTTTTTTTTCTTACAGTCGGCGAAACGGCAGTATATATATATATATGTATTTACTGAAATTCGGGGAAACGTGGGTGAACCGAGAAACATGTTCGGCTTTATGTGACGTGACGTTCGATGAAACATTAAAATATTGAAAACAAAAACGAACTCGTTTGGTGCTTAAGCCAGGATTTAACTGATCCGAAGCCAAACTGTAAAGGAACACAAATAAACTTTCCTGTTAGGATTTAGATACTGCAATGTTGCTGTACTGTTTAGTCCACGTGAAACCTTACTGCTGTAGTCAAATGTTTTTACTATTTTTACTACTGCACACGATAGATCACCTAATGATTGGTGCATTCTACTTGGATAAACGACATCGCTGAAAAATGTTTAAAAACTAATCGTCTTAAGTGTGCTTAGCACAGCTCTGCGGGTAATTCAGGGTTCGCGCGAGTCCTTCAAACCTGGAAATGTCCTGGAAAGTAATAATGAAATTTCATGCCCGGAAAAGTGCTTGAAAATCGTGGAAAATAATAGATGTATCATCAGTATGGTGATGGACGGAGAGTAGACGACGTCACTAAAGAACACTGAAAAAATTTGCCAAGAAAGTAGTCGAGTGTGTAGCCTTACATTATTCGTCCTTTATTTGGGCATGAAAAGTTTTGCAATTTTGGCTCTGGCTTTTATTTCATTTACGTATGTAATGGTTGGATACAGAAGCAAGGTTTCACGTGGACTAAACAGTATACCGACACTCCAGTATCTGAAACCTTACAGGAAAGTTTATTTGTAATCCTTTGATCTTTTGACTTTAGAGCAGTTAAACCTTAACAAACCAGTTCGTTTTTGTATTCTAACTCATGCTACTTTAGCGTACCATGCAGTTTAGATTACCCCTGTTGTGGCTGTTTTGTTTAGTGATGTAACCACAAACGCCTGGAAGATTTTGGTTCGGTGTAGGAAAGACCCCTTTCTTATGAGGTCACCGTTGTCAGTGATCATTCTTTATGTCTTCCCTCCCAGGGGGGTTTTTCATTTGCAATGACCCACTTCTTTAGCCCGTCCTTCACCCTCCCTTTTGTCCACTCTTGGGGGCCCCGAACGGTCTAGGGAGAAACCAATCACCGTGGTTGGCTGTGGTATACACGTGGAGAGGAACATTTTTCTTTTTCAAAAGCATCGTTACGTAATGTTCAGGAAGAAAAATAAGGATAAGCTCTAAACACGTTCAGTTTGGGCGATTCAATTTGTTGATTTATTAGCACTGCATCTCTTTCTACTAACAGTTAGAAAATGGTGTCCAGAACCAAAAAAAAAATGTCACAATATCGTTTAGGCCTATTTTTGGGTAGTTATCGTTAGTAATGGGGTACAAGAGCATACTCGTTTTTCATTTTGTTTTTTATCGTGATTATTTTTCGCATTCAAAATTTTTTTTATTTTATTTTTAAAATTAATTTCTTTTGAGTATTAAGTCAGCCAAAGCAATACATCGATACATCCGAATAGCTTACAGAATATATAGCTACCTTGGTTTTGACACGTTTCTAATTCGAGTAAAAAAGTTGCTGTCTTACCTTCCTGTCTTTGTTTCTACGCTACTCGTGCTGTTTTTGTCCTGACAACGTCAAAATTATGGAGGTACTTTACAAAACAAGCGGTTACAGCGACTGCCTAGTCGCACCGGTCTTCTGTGCAATTCTTCCACTTCCCATGTTGAGGCGCACACCTCTATCACGCACTACGACAGCTATCTCTAGTATAGTAATCTAAAAGCAGCAAGCAACCATCACAATTGCCGGTTAATAATGTGTTAGCTTTTAGACCTATTTCATATTTTAGGCGTAATTGTCAGCTTTAGGCCTAATTTTAATCAGCAGTTTTAATTTCGTAAGTAGCAGCTAACGAAGATTTGGATTGTATAGTAAGCATATTATCATTTTTGCAACACGGTGCGCCTTCGGGTATAGTCTGTTCCACATTATGCTTGCAGAAAACTAACTGTATGATGCCACGTTTCCTTGCACTACGAGTGCAAAAACATGTGGATATCACAATTGTAGACTCTACACAGTTACTGTTACAGTCTACGAGTGGGATATTGACATGTTTTTGCACTCGTAGGGGAAGGAAACGTGGCGTCATACAGTTAGTTTTCTGAAAACATACTGTGGAACAGACTATACACAGTTACAGTGTTACAACGTAATGCGCAGCGTAGCCTATGTAGATCAGTGGTAGTAGGGAAGTGACGAGAGAGACGCTGTTGATGAAACACGCTGTCGTGGTAACATGATTTTAGACCTAATTTTCATTATTTAGTTGCAGTTTTAATTTCATAAGTAGCAGATAGACCTAATGGGGAATTTGGTTCGACGGTAAGCCTATTGATTCATGCAACAATGCGACGAGACTATTTTAAACGAAGCTAAAATCCCTTTCTTTTTTTATTGCGTGTTTTCTTAGGATTTCAATTCGACGATCAAATGTTATTATTTAATTTAGTTACGTCGAAGCAGTCTATTTTCTATAAGGAGGTAACGATGTTTTAATTTGCCATGTTATTTAACTAACTTCTCACACTGAATCTAACGTTGTAAACAGTGGTCGTCTCTGTCTGGCACCGTTGCGAATTTGAAAAAAGCGACGGACGGACGCACGGACAAAGTCGTTGCAATAGTCTTCTCAGCCGGTACGACTGTACAGAAGACTAAAAAGGCTTTCCGCCCAATAGGCTAGTATGCACCTCGAATTGTAGGGAATTGAATTATGAAACTGGTCCATGGAAATTTAGAACAAAGTAAACGTTTTAAAATGTCTAAAATTCAAAAACCACAGTTTAATTTTTTGTTTTAAACCTAACGGAACAATTTGCGTCAAGGTTAATTTCATTTAATTTTAATTACCACACAGTCCGCGTTAAATGGCTGGCCGTATGAAAAAACGATGTGAGCCAAAATGAGCGAGAGAGACAATTTTGCTAGGTAAATCCCATCGCAAATTCGTATGTTCTTTAACATGTCACAATCGACATGAGCACGAGACATCATGCAGCGCCCTTCTCGTCCCGAAGATGCCAGGGATGGCTGAGGACGGACTCGAACCCGGGAACTCTGGCACTGGAAACGGTCATGCTAACCATCATGCTACCTTACCCCGCACTTACCAATAGCGGTATTTATTTCCTGGGTACGAGGTTTTTATTTCTACTCTCGTTTAGCGTAAATCAGAGGCGGATCCCGCATGGCGCAAATGGTGCCGCCTCACTTCCCTTCGTACTGTAAAAAAAAAGATTCGATTCGATGTAATTTACTGTGACCAGGAGAACATAAAGAATACGAAGGAACGAAGAGTGGTAACAGCCAGTGTATGACAGAAACAGAGACCCACTCGGGAATTTTTTTTACTGTAAACAATGCATCTACATTATACATTATCTACGGTTACATTCGGCTTCCACCCTCCCCACTTCGGTCCGCCCCCCCCCCCCCCCCCTCCCCGCCCGTTTTATGCAGGCTTCCCACCTGGAACTTCTTTTCCCCCGGGCCTTTTCGCCCCTGTCCTTTTTTCTATATTCTGTCTTTTAGTGTACATACATTTCTCATTAATTTCTGTGAATATGATCTTATTAATCTTACTAATTTATATATTTGCTATTCAAAATTACCCACACTCTTGCTCATTAATTTTGTTGATTTACGAATTTAAACCTGTAATAATAGAACACAGAATGCATGTGGGATGACAGCGGGTTGAAATTTATCGTGAATACAGACAGAATGACAGGCAAAATTCATAACATGGTGAGAAGCTCCTTGATGTGCTACGCACCGCCCGTCACTCGAATAGAAGTGGGGAGATAAGACCGTTCTTAATATCAGGGCGAAAAAAATATATTTTGAGAAGAAACTTTTCGTATACGTCACTCCCTCAATAAAAAACTGGACGCGCCCATGTTTACTATGCGGTTTGTTTATCAGTTTTAATTAGTTCAGGTCTTAATGCATGAATTAACGAGAATCTGGCATCCTACTGAACTGGACTTGTGATCTCAATCCATAAACAGAAAGAAACGATTCTTCTTTCATGATTATTAAATATTTAATTCGGCGATAATCTTTTGGCATGAGTTTTCTATTTCCTTTCTGGCTTACTTTCAATGTGATCAGTTGCGTAACGATCATACCATCTTTTGTTTGTTTTCGTTATCATAATCCCCTTTAAGTAGGTGGAGCCGCTGTAGCTAGCTCGCTGGCTGGCTTTCTTGTCGAAATGTGTCCTTGTGCGAAAGCGAAAAGGCGCAGCGAAAGGGTTTGGTCAAGCGAAGCGCATTTTGGCACAACTTTTTTTTTTTTCCTTGCTCAATTTTCGTCCATTGTTGCGCTTGAGAAATTGTTGATGCAGAAACAAAGCTCGGTGTGAGAATCTTAAAACTTAAAAGGAAAACGCTGCGTCAACATTAACCGTGAAATTGCTCTTAAACTTTCTTTATGTAGATTTGTTGTTGTTGTTGTTGATGGTGGTGGTGGTGCTTCTGGAAGAATTTACGTCTATTTTTAGTTTCCATTGAAAGAAGCCTTATGGGTTGGATATGCGTTAACGCATTTTGCAAATTTTACACGAAAAACAAGAGGAGAGATCCGGATGTAGCTTGACGTAGACGAGGAATTTATTTATCAAAGTCAATGGTGCGCAAACTATTTGATTTAGTTTCAGGTAACGCGCGGTTAAGGCGCTTTTCATACTGTGCTAGTTTCCAGAGCCGGGGCGAAGGGGGCGGCCGCTCCGGGCGACTGGGGCCGAAATTGCTCCCCCCACACCCCCCACCCAACAACAACAAAATCGAAAGAAAATTTGAACTTTTATAAATGAACTTTTGGCAAATCCTAGCCTAAATACAATTGGTCTTGAAAATTTATTTGTGAGGTGCAGCAGTAGTTCATGCTGAAGATACTCTCTGACTGGCAAGAAAACTCGCAAGAACTTGAATTTGGCAACAAATACTTAATCATCAACCCGGTATTTGAGACTTGTTCACAATAAAAATGTTACAACACTAAAAAAAAAGTATAGGAGCTGCCACAAATTGTGGACTTCGCACAGCTGCCATGTGGAAAATCATTCAATATGGCAGCTGTATGAAGTCCACAATTTGTGGTAGCTCTCGCCTTTTTAATGTTTTAACTTTTTTAATTGTGAACAAGCCCCAAGTTCGGAGCCGAAAATTAAGTATTTGTTTCCCAATTCTCAAACTTTTTAGTTTTCTTGCCAGTCAGACGGCACCTCTATCATAAACTAAAAACAATTGTAATCCTTGAAATGTAAGGAAATATTTTTTGTCTCACGCCTACCTACGTCACCCTTTCATGTCAGATTCGTGTGCTTTCAGTGGACTGGCACAACCTCAACAATTTCTTTCATTCCGTCAGGTGGAGGTAGTGACAAGTACGCCAGCTTTCTTTCCTTCCATCCCAAAGTCCAGATTAAAACGAACGAGCCCAAAATATCGTTGTGAGCCATTTTAAAAGGTCAACAGAAACCTCAAATTTGACAAAAGAGTTATTTTGAATTTTTTTGTTGTTTTGTTTTTCCATACATGTAGCCAGCACAGCTGTGGCTTTGTCTATGCCATGTCAGTCACCAAATTAAAACAAAACAACGTTGAAAGTAATCAGCAGATTTTTTATATTTTTTATAACCGACATAAGCCTGTGTGCGATTCTAAAAGGTGAATCGAACCTCGAATTTTGTCAATACAGCATTCTAGTATTTAAAAAAAAATTGTTTCATGTATGTTAAGAATCTGTTTCCGATGTGTGACGCTCGATTTAAGGCTTGTGTGAAAGGAAAAAAAAACTGTGGAAAGTAGGGCTAGGCAAGAGTTTTGGTCACTTGATCAATGGCGTCAGTAGAAACTGAGTGGTTCTCACAAAAACTTGAAACGAACCTCGAAATTAGCAGTGAGAATTACGAGCGCAATTTCGACAAATAGTCCAAGAATTGGAGTAACAGGAACTGTCGTGTGCTCCTTGATAACTAAATAAAAGAATTTACTGTGAATATTTGAAAAAAAAATTCCATGCATTTACCGTGGTTTGAATACATTTCTCCACCAGGTAGAGGGTTTGTTGAGAGAAGCCCTTGTATAAGATAAGCAAGCTGTTCATGATTATCTCTGTGGAACCGTGATGGGTTCACTTTTGGGTAGATTTGGGAAGAGGCGTGTGGGAGGGGGAGGTGGCAATCTGCTGTATAATAGCGAGAATGCGGGCCTTTAATGAGCTACTGGCCCCGGACGCTCAAACGCCTTGATCCGGCATGCTAGTTTTTTGGGTGTCTATATGTTTCTCTGTAATCACGATAATTTTTGAATGATTTCTCAGATTCATTTCAAATTTTCCACATGCACAGCATTTCCTATTTGTCGATTGACATTCGTAAAATCGGTCAAACTTGGTCAACGGTTCCCGAGTTTTTGGGATTCTCTTGCTGTAAACTTTCTTGACGTCCGCAGCACTGAGCATGGAGGAATCATCCTAAACTCTGCAACCCCTCTTTAAACTAGGTATCACCACGCTATGGGTTCACAGTGTGATGCGGTTCAGTTTCTGGGTCTTTTATTGGCTCTTCTATTGATTTTTTTATTGCGAGACGACCAGAATCGTACTGAGCAGGAAAGGGCCCCTGTGTCATTGGGGGTAATTTTGACAGTGTCACCATGTGTTTTACATGCAGGATGGAAATCCAACTGGGCTCGAAAAATGATTAATAACTACTGATGCAAACCTACTTACGTTACCTTTTGAACTTGAGCGGGAATTGAACCTATACGACCTTTGTGGCCGCGTCAGAATTGGTAAGCTGTAAAACTCCAGCTTTTGATCTAAAAGGTCGTGGGTTTAATTCCCGCTCCGGCAGTCTGACATTTAACTCCAAAATGCAATGTAAATAGGTTTGCGCCTGTATTTTTTAACCATGTCTTTTACCAGAAACGTACTTCTGATATGGCACCTACACAATTTCAGCTAGGGGAATCTGGGGAAGTGCTATAAGCTCCCTATACGAGGGTCAGGGCCAAGCACCAGATTTGAAGTTCTACCGACATTTATGGCTTAAGAGTGCGCTCTTTTAAAACAATTTTAAAAAACACCTTATTTTTGGTTGATTTTTGTAGTTTTTATGATGCTATTTTTTTCTTTAGGTGGAATGGGTTGGTTACGGGGAAGGAGGGGGGGAAGTGGAGGAGGGATTGTAACAAAACATAGTTGAAAATGAGGGAGAGAAAGAACGACTATGATTTTTTGCCTGAAAGGAATGGTCACCAGCAGGGATGTAATCCTAAATAAGACATTTATTTTTATTCGGGATGGGAGAAAAGTACCCGAGGGGCACCGGAAGTATGAAAGCCTTAAGGCGCCTATGCCGCAGCACAGTGACATTCTGGCCAGTTCGAAATTGGGAACGATTGTCGATGAGAGTCATGGTATGGAAGGTTTTAAGGTTTAAATAATTGATGAATTCCAAAAGGTTGGGCTAAAAGGTGTCCCAAAAATCGGGAATTTTGATTAGAATGGCTGCTCAACGAATTGGCAGATTTCTAAAGTTAGCGACCACAGCGTGATTAGTTATCATTCTTTACATTGTTGTGATGTAATTGGACAATATTACAATGGATGCGCACAGTTTACGCGACCTAGTAAACTTAAAAGTAAAATCGTTCGACGATTCGACATTCTTAGATCCGCTGGCAGCCAGTCCCTTGCCTTGCCGTGCCGTGCCGAAGTTAGGCAGCATTGGGCTCGATTGATATTTGGGTGGGTGACCATATGGGAATCCGGATGCTGCAGTCACAGGGCCTTATGGCTTCGTCGGGCAGATTACCGGAAGCGGTAAACCTCGCTGTAACTTTTTTTTTTTAGTAACGGATGAAGCTTTTTCCCACCTTCCCGGGGATGTAGGGAATACGCCGAAGGAAAAAAAGCCATGGGGGAACCGACCTGCGAAAAAAAAGCCGTGGAAAACAAGCCAAAAAAAATTACGTTTACTAGTGAAATGCCTCACCCTACCTGGTGAACCAGGACAATTGACCCAACCTAACCTATAAAAAAAAAGGCAGAAAATCGACAAGACATCCTCGCCTTCCAGCCACACGAACACCAAATGTCTCAGTAATTTTAAATTACTTCCGAATTTTCGATGGCCTTATGCCGGCCTCTTCTAGTCGTTTGCAGCCCTGTGGGCTCTTGGCCTGAAGAAGTGAAGAAGATGACAGAATATGGGAAATGGAAAATTCGCCTGGAATTTAAAATTACTGAGAGTTTTGGTGTTGCATTGGTAGAAGGTAAAGGACGTCGTTACAAAACCAAAGTATCCTGACTGTGAAGTAAATTTTTACTATAGACAAAACAATTGGGCTTTTTCCCCGTGGCTTTTTTTTCTTCAGCTTTTCTCCCCACTCACGGTTTTTCTCCCTTTGGCTGGTTTTTCCAGAGGATTTTTTTTTCACTGCTTTTTGTTTTTTTCTATACGCACGTACCCAGACCTAGCTGAATTCTGGAATCCCATTTTGAATTCCGTTTTTTTTTTTACTTCACCCCCCCATACAAAATTCCTGGGTTCGCCACTATACTTTCATATAATGATAGCTCAGTCAGCAATGGTCAATTTTAATTTCAATATATTGCTCTCAAATTGAAGAGGCAGCAAAGTTGCTGCTTTGGACAAATAAATCTCTTTGAATCAGTTACTTTTCAGTTCTTTTTTTTTTATGAAGTCCCGATATTTTTAAAATTTAACATCAAATTATAAAAATGAATGTTGATTGGTAAATTTGTTTACTTATATTACGACGTGAGAGAACAAATCTAGGTGCATTTTAACATACCTGTAGCAGCCAGTTTTTTTTCTTTTTTTTCTTAAACGGAGGCATCTGGATACACGACAACTAATATAAATAATCCTAAACGTACTACATTAAGAAAGTGATAGTGTACAACCCCAAATGGTAGCGTATAATCCTTGTTACACCTTCCTAATTACATGATGTAACTGCTGTACATCAAACTTTGTTCTTAACCAAATTGATGAGTTACAGCAAGCTATAGTTTGTTCTACATTATGTTTGCAGGAAACTGACTGTATGACGTCATGTTTCCTTCCACTACGAGTGCAAAACCACACAAATTATTCCACTCGTAGACTCTAATAGTAACTGAGTAGAGGTTACAAGAGTGATATCCAGATATTTTGCACTCGTAGTGCAAGAAAACGTGACGTCATACAGTCAGTTTCCTGCGAACATAATGTGGAACAAACTATAGCTCCAGAAATTAAGGCTGCGTTTATTCAACAACTCGCCATTGCATTCTCGTAGCTAGATACCAAGTAAAATTCCATGTTTTAGCTCTGCCGGCTCGCAACGAAAACAGTTAATAATGTGATTTCAGAAGCGACTGGGAAAATTGTTTCATTAGGCGGAATTCTTTATCATATAGATTTATACATTTGCCGCCATATTGGCACCAGCTTGGCACTAGTATGGGTTTAGGAGTGCAGAACTACAAGGTGCACTACATAAAAATGGAGGGAAAAACAACGGAAGAGCGGATTTCTTAGGCTTAAAATAACGTTGTTTTCTCCAACAACAAAAATCGCGCGTTTTAGGACTAAGAAATCACTCTTCACAGCATCGGCGTCAGTATGACGCCCTTCTGTTTCTCTCTGCAGTGCCCCTTGCAGCTAACCGATTAAGGCTCCAGCATAGAGTTGTATACAATAATACTACGTCGTGCCACTGCTCTATTGTCGCGGATTAGAAGACTGCAAGCATTTACTCAAACCATGTCGGATTTAGGTAACCCAGGTCGCATTACCGAGGCAACAACACCTTTGCTATCGCGATTAAATTCTAGCTGCGAGAATGTAAAGGCAGGCGAGTTGTTCCATAAACGCGCCCCACAATTTAACTGCATGTAATATAGCGAACAGAGCTTTATGCCTGATGACGTCATTTTTACGTCATTACTCCAACAGCTGTTTGTAGTTTGGTGTTTCCTCGTTGGCTCTTGCCAACTTTTGGCATCGTAAATACCTGGATAGAGGCTAGCATGTCACTTCCAGGCAAGCCTAGCGGAACATACATTGCCGTTGGCTAAACGAGAAATAGAGAGAGGAGAGAGGGGGTGGAGGTTAGCTGCCTGTTTCGCCAACCAACACATCCACTTCGGCTTGGCCACACGAAGGACATGCAGTGCATGCTTCTATACTAGCCAGCCAGCCAAGGAGGGACATTGGCCTTACAGATAGGAGGGAGCAGACGCCGGCTATAAGCAAACTCTAAACTCGGAACTACTTGCCTCAGCTGAGTGAGGAGAAGAGGATGTGCGAAAAGCATGGGTGCGTGTGCAAGATTGTTGTTGTTATTATCGGATGTCTATAATTCGGGTGCAGTGTGCAGATTTCGGTAGTCAGTCACCCCCACGACGAAAGTAAGGAACGGATCACCCTTCGCATTCTTGGCACGGGTGCCAAATACTTGTTTCCCCTTACCCCGATTACGACGAATTCACGTGCCTGCTGGGGATGATCCTTGATAGTGATGCGATTGCAGACCGAAAGCGAGTTTTACTTGGATTCTACAGGATAAACCAGTTTTAGGAATCGTGGAGTGGGTTGTCAACGTGACACCAGTCCGACAATCAAAGAATTTGCAAATACGACACACAATTCGAGGTTAACAATACTGAACACCTGAAATGCCCAACAACTAGTGATGCGAGTGTGCGTCCGTGTTCAGGCTTGCGTCTCCACTCATCTTTAGTCAGACCGGTCTTAGATCAGTTCGTTGATCTACATGGTGATTTTTGTATTCGGTCATACAAAGGGATTCGTGCAGACATAACAAGTTTCGACTGGATGTTTAGCGTTGCAGTGGCAGGGTCTGCTGTCCGGATGTGCTAGCTATGGATGTTGCGTCTCTCGTGGGTCCTGGCGGCCCAGTATTGATTGATCGTACCCCTATGTGGTTCGCTGTGTCCGTCTTCCCCCCGTCACGGTCGTCGGGGTCCTGTTGGCACCCCACGAACGGTGGGGGTGGATGGTGCTTCGTACCGGACTGTGGATGCCCGGACTGTACTTATGCTCATCCACCCTCTTCGACGACCCCTCTCCGATGTCGATGGGGTAGTAGTGCCACCCTGCATGCCCCTACTTCCCGACCCCGGGTAGCCCCTGATTTGGCCCGTAGTGCGTCCAATCTTACGGTCAGTAATGCTCAACGCCAAGCTCGGAATCATGGACGGCTTCAACGACATCAGTCCATCGCCTCCGAAAGGGTCAGTATTTTTGTTTAATATTCCTTTATTATTTATTTGTAGGTATTAAATTAAATGTTTCAAAGCAATACAATTTGAAGGGTACGTTATATTTCTCTTGTATCGCAAGAATGAGAACAGCTTTCACTACATTTGGACCAATTTGATACACCGCTGACAGGGCGTCAAGGCTTCATGACTAAATGTAGAATTACAAATTTTAATTTTTTTTATTTTATTTAAGATGATTACAATGATGCCTTTTTAAGAAGAAATGAGACAATTAAAAAAATTAGCTAAATCTCAATAGAGCGTAATAGCTTCAAATAACAAAATCCGACCCTCCTTTCACCATAAACATACTAATGTGAATTTCCCTGCCAAATGTATTATAAAATGAAAACAGATCCCTAAACTTTGCTTATCTCAAGGTTGCTTACCCCCTTGTTGGTCCCCACGGTACAACTTAATAGTAAAACAATAACGGAAGCAAATAGTCTGCATTAAAGACTGGCCTTGTGACAATATAAGAAGCACTAATTTGACAAAAAAAATAAACAACTGCCCCGACTGGGACTTGAACCCAGGGATTCCCACTGACTAGGCTGGGTGCGCTAACCGGGGTGCGCTAACCGGGGTGCTCCGGGTGCACTGGGTGTGCAACCGGGGCTGATCCTGGGTACAGGATCTAGTTAGGCTTAGTAGCTATTCAGTCTTTCTCAGTGGTGACCTAAAGGTCCCCCTAAAGGTCACAAACAGGCATACAAGGAAGGAAGCAACTTTGCTTCTACGCTAGAAATAATGCAAGCAGTGAATCAAGAATAAATCACAAGGAAGTCTGTGGGAAGTCCTGGGCTCGGATTCCAGTCGGCGCAATTGTCTTTTCTTTCTTTCTGAGATTAGTGTACCACAAGGCCAGTCTTTAATTCAGACTGTTTGCTTGGTAAACTCTTTACCTAGCGATTTATCCTTTATTTAGCCTAGTGAATACTTAATAAAAAGGTAATCACGTTTGCCATCTTATCAAATGCTCTCAGAATATTTAAATATATGTATAATTCTAATTCGACGGATGTTTGTTTAATTGTCGTCACTTCATTTCTCGTCGTTTGTGGCAAATTCTGTTTCCATGGTTTAATCCATGTTCTGATTCTCCGTGTGAGACGCCTCATGTATCCACTCTATTCAGATGCCGATAACTTTGATTAGAGCTCAGCATGAATTTCGGTTCGGTGCATGGTCTCATGCAATGATAAACATAAACTAAATGCATTAGTTCCTACAAAATGTAGTCCATCCATCGCAGTCGAATAAGCAGTGACGTAACGTAAATGGGTCCTTGAGTCCACTCCAACAACAATTTTCTTGTGCATGACCAATTAGTTGAGCGTGCAATCAAGACCGCCTCCACTGCCACTTAATAACAGTTAGCTGGATCTTTTTGTCTAAAAAAACGTTTGCGACGACCCCGGTGGTTTGAAAGTTGCGTAAGTAATACCTAGCCTTATGGGCAGAAAGGAAGGGGAAACAGAATATATCATTACGGGCTCAGCAAGAGAAAGTTTCGCCTTGTCATCTTCTTACATATCAACTTAGTTTTCATTTGCATCCTTCGAAAATGGCCTTTAAACTTACAAGACACTTCCTGTAAGATTAAAGGACATGTATTTTAAATTTATTTTTATTTGATGGTTAGGCTAATCTCGTCTACAACTCATGAGGACTTCCATCTTTGAAGACCTATATTTAGAAATTGTGTTGTGAACATATGAACATTGTGGAAATTGTATTGTGGACGTGGGTTAAAGAGGAATATTTCTAAATAAAACATAAATCGTGTCACCTAATGTACACGTCGATCTGTCCGTATACGGATAATTATCCGGCCTAAATTCGGTCTAAAGAGTTGACCTGAATAATGAGTATACTGTAACATCCGTTTTAAATGAAACTAGTTTTGTAATGCTCTTGCTGTTGAGTGTCCATAAAAGCCAGAGTGAAAACCTGAGCTTCTGTTTCATTCGGCATTGTTGGAATCTCTCATTCCTCATTTGCTGGGATTGATGGACTTGAAAAATATGGACTAAAGAAAATACTCACGGACGTTCATACTGAACACATAATTCATGTGTATGGGCGTACTACGGAAGTAAGATGCATTCCTGCTTTTAAAAGTACTAAACACGACATGTCAAATCAAACATTTCAAATTAAGCTCATAATTCAGTTATAAAGAACACAACTACTTGGGCCTACCGATTTATTTCACAGAGCATAAATCTAGATGAGTACTGTCCAGTAGGCCACACTCCATTGTGGAGCATTTTGTGTGATTTCCTCAGTGCTCCACAGTGGAGTGCTTTGATGATCCACATGATTTCTGCCCAGTGCTCTTCTTCGAATTTCTCACGCCGTACCCAACCCTAAAATGGTAGGAATTTCATTTTCGGAAGTCTCTTTTCTTTCCTGAATTTGAACCAAATCAGAACAAAATTGCAAACGTTGTAGCCCCCCCCCCTCCCCGACACCGGCCCCACCCCCTCAAAAATAAAAACACACACAGACAAAACGGCTAACAAAAAATAAAAATTCAGTCGAATGTTAAGCCATCGCTTCGCTCTCTCGGCCGGTTGTTTTTTTTTTTTTGGGGGGGGGAGGGGGGGAAGGAAGAGCGTATCCAGTTTGTAATGTCCAGTTTTATACAGCTGATGGTTTTATGCCTTTTTGCACTTTTTTACCTCACTGTTGCTAAAATATGCAGTGCGAACCGCAAATATTGATTACACCCTCTCCTACACTACACCCTCCCCACAAAATATTGCCAATATATTGCCACAAAATAATGCCAAAATATTTCCACTACACCCCCTCCCCCTCGTCAGCGCCTCTTCACTTCCTGCAGCTATATAGGTTATCCATAACAAGAGAACCTGAAGTCGAAAAAGCCTCTTATTTCAATATTACTTCCTCTAAGATAGGATTTGGCAGTTCTTGTTTTGACCACTGACTTGTCAAGGATATAGCAGAAATGCATTATTCGCACGCTCGGTCGGTCAGTCGGTTGGTCAAGCCTGATCTGACCCATTGATTGCACTTTCATAATTGTTCTTCAAGCCTACGTGGAGTAAGAAAAAAATGATAATAAAAAAAAAGTCTTTGAGAAGCTGTTGCCCGTAGAGCTTAATGGTGAGAAAATCTTCAAGCCAATGTGTTTGTTGTGTGTGCTTGGTGCTTTTAAAACTTCGCGTCTGGTTGGCTGAGGTTTAAAATGTTGAGAAAAAGAAAAAGAAAAATTAATTTCTTATGGAAGGGCCGGATACAAAGTCCCCCACCCCCACCCCTCCCATTTCCCTCTTCAGGGAAGCCTTAGGCTACGAGGGAGAATATATTTAGAAAAATCTGTAGCTATTATTTACCTATTAACGATGATGCGGTTGTACATAATTGCAGAAATGAGAAATCAGGATAGGGATTAAAGAATTTTTCCCCTTTTTTTTTCATCTTGAACCGTGTATATTATTTTTCGTAAAAGCGTTTATTTGATAGGCGAAAAAAGGTAATCCCGCACAAATTAGGTGTGAAAGCCTGTAGTCTACTCCAAATAGTCTAACCATGGGGATAGAAAAATTCTAGCTGGAACAAGCAGAATTGGTTTTTTTTCAGCATGAAACAATACAATTCGTTACTCGTTACATTTACATTGAGTACATTACGTTTATTCGTTACATTTCCATTCAGCAGAATTTGAAATTTGAAAAAAATAGTTGCGAACGCCCCAAAAACGCCGAAGCTAGCGTGTGGTTTTGTTGTTTCCTCCCCCCCCCCCCCCAAAAAAAAAAAAAAGAGAATAAAACGTGAAAATGTCCGAATACAAAAGTAAAGTTATAACAGTCAATTAAGAGGTCACACAATTTTAAGTTATAACTGATTTGCCATCTCCACTTTGGAGCAACTCCAAACATAAACAAGGAAAGCAAAAAACTGAAAACTGAATGACCGGTCAAACACGCAAAAAATGAAAAATCAAAGATTTTTTTAAAGAATGGCTACCAACAGTTTCACGAGATTTCGCTTTGAATTTTACATAAATTTTCTTCTGGAACAGGATCTAGCAAATTTTTATCTAGCAACTTTACTCGTAGGCCTAACCTGGAACTTAATAAGTTAAAGAATCGTTGATTTTTACACTTTATCAGTTTGTATTTTTTTAAAAATAATAATAAAACTCCATTTATTGCAAACCTGTTGCTGTAGTAAGCAACGCCAGCGCGTGGGAGCAGACGCATTCAAGAGGAAGTAAAAATGTTACTCGGTCTGCCTTTCCCATCATGTTTCATGCACAATAAAATTGGGTTTACCACTTTCAGTTAAGAACCGTGGAAATACCGAATATCGTGTAAAACTTTCTAAACATGGCCACTAATGAGTCTTATTGTTTCATCATGATGATCATCCAACTCGTGCGGTCAATCCACACAAAGGGAGGTTTAGTAGAATCGCCGATGAACTGATTTTTCCATAAGACATCCTCGGGATTTCGTAGCATGACTATCACAAATCTACGTGTTCATGTTCACACTCCATGTTCATAGTTAGCTGGCTGGCAAGAGACACGCTTCACTGCCCCCCCCTCTCCCCCCAGCATAGAAAACAAACAGCTGCAGGATGTAAGGTAACCTATGGAAGTGTGCAGTGAAAATCAATGTTTCTTTCCCGTGTTGGTGTTATATAATTTAAAATTCGCCTCCTGGTAGGTTATGGAACCACAAGACATCAATAAATACTCGTGTTTAATTTTCGGAAAAAAATAGTGCTTTTCCTTTGTCACAATAAAACTCATGATATACAATTAAAAAAGATATGACTGACGATGAACCTGGCACTCAGGAACCGCCATGTTGGAAACGCGGTTGGAAAGGTGTTTCCAACACGGCAGTTTGTGAGAGCCAGATCCATTGTCAATCATGACTTGCGCATGACATGCGTTTTATTGTAACCAAGAAAAACATTATTTTTTTCCCGAGTACTACACACGGAGTGTTTATTGGTGTCTTGTGGTTCCATTACAGATCAGGAGGTGACTTAAATTGTCTACCACATCAACCACGAAGTAATTGAAGTTTTATGTGTTGGTGTTGTTTGTCGATTTTGCTAGGCTACTTCCTAAGACTTAGAAAACTCAAATAGTCCGCAAATGTGTGTGTCTGTGACTGACTTTACCGGTAAAAGGAGACAAGGAAACAAAAAGGAGGGGAAAAGGGTACAAGGAGACAAAAAAGTGGCCTAGAGCTCACGTGATATGCTTTGCTACCATGCCAACACTGTACGTACGTCACGCGTTACTAAAGTCAAAAGCCGTCAGTCCCCAAACACTTCTTGGGTCTCTGGCACTCTATCGCGAGTTAGGCTACCAGCAGATAACGGTGGGGGGCCCCCCCCCCGGGGGGGGGGGGG
>JAHWFP010210762.1:31583-65194 GCA_023313725.1 Lithobius niger
TAGAATTGCGAGATTATAGGTTATAATGACAACAGAAAACTAAAAAAAACCAGCAGAATTAGTAACATAGAAAGAGCAAGAAACATGACTCCATCCTACATTTTACTAAGATGGAATAACACATACGGAAAAGAAATAAGAAATGGTATACATTCCAAATATTTTAAATAAAATACCAAAAAATATGATGAACTCTCCTAATGTAAAGGAAATTAAACTAAAGCTAAAATAAATTTTGACTTAAGAGTCGATTACGTATAAATAAAATGATAATAGAAAAAAATACTAATTTGTAAACTAATACTATAAATAAAGTAGAAACAAATAGACATAAATCGCTGGAAATAATATTAAGGAAAATTAGAAATTAGCCAACAGCGAAAATAAAACACCAGAGTTTGTTTTTCATCACCAGAGTGCCCCAAGTTACACCCAACAAATACGAGATGACTGACTTGTAAATGTTCATTTTCAAGCTGTCTTTCCGAAACATTAAACCTGACGCCTACAACTCATTTTTATAGATAGCTTAGCCAGCAAGGTCAAATTCCTACTTAGTTTAAAGGAATGTTTTGAACTTAAAATAGTAATGAACTCTGTTTACAGGAAATAAAAAATAAAAATGAATAACTTTGTTGAATGCAACGGATCTCCATTGGTTTTTTTTTTATTTTATTAAAAGGACAGTGATCCTGATATAGTACACACAAATGCTCAACATTGGATAGGCCAGACCTTCCGACTTAACGATAGACGGCGATCATGTGTTGACTCTGGTTCATCCCACGTTTTCGGCTCAGTACGCTTAAAAATTTTCCTACGAATTTACTACAATTTTTACTACAACTAGCCGTATCGTCCGCTTAGTTCACTCTGTCGGCTTCGATCCAAGCTTCGTATACTGTAGTTTAGTCGATTTTTTTTCAGATTAGTATGCCTGATCGAAGTTTGCATGATTCCCCCCCCCCCCCCCTCCCTCCTTCTTCCTGGGACCTTTGTGACCCCGGACCTTTTTCTGCCTTTTCTGGACCAGCTTGACCCCTGTTACCCGGCAACCGCAAAATATCAGAACGGTAACCACTCCAGAAAAAAACTGAATTTAAAACAGGTGTATATATATATAGATTTTTTAAATAAGTTTAATTATTTAGAACGATAAACTAAGATTGATAAAAAACACTCTGGAATAACAGTGTTCACACTGCTTCGCTGCGCCACGATTTCAAAAACAAAATCCATGCCCCCTGCCTTTCTGCTGAATTATCGTTGCTTGAACAGACGTCCGACGGTTTCGTGCTGTCTACTTTTGGTTTCCAATTCTGAATTTTAATGCAGGATATGTCAAGCGTTAGTTCTTTCCTCTCCCCACCAACACACATACCTATATTCGTGAGGCAATGCCCTTCAAATTCAGCTGATACCACCTCGGGCACAGTTTTATGACTCGAGGTGTGGGTTGAAGAAGAAAAAACAAGACTGGAAAAACAAGTTACTCTCTTCAGTTTTATCCCGAGGGGAAGTCTTTGATTTTCGTATGCAGACAAACAATCCAACTTGAATTCAAGTCCCAGACTACTTTCCACTTCTACGAACTTTCTCTTTTCCCACCCTTTTAG
The DNA here is from genome assembly GCA_023313725.1 of Lithobius niger. Classification (NCBI taxonomy): domain Eukaryota; kingdom Metazoa; phylum Arthropoda; class Chilopoda; order Lithobiomorpha; family Lithobiidae; genus Lithobius; species Lithobius niger. The sequence goes on from JAHWFP010210762.1 coordinate 33,200, forward strand.
CCTGTATGTTGACGTTAAATATTCCAAATCTGAGTTCAAATTCGCAAGATGATGACTGTGTCATTTTTGAATGGCTCTTCATAATTTTATGTACACAAATTTGTGAAAGTTTTCTTTTAGTATTAAATAAATTTGGATGCAAAGCTTTTTAGGTTGCCTTTTGGACTAAAAAGTATCACACTGTTTGAGCGGGGAATCGAACCCACTACCTTTGAAACCAAAGGCCGAAGTCCTACCGCTGAGCCATACTGACACGGTATCGTGAAATAAACTGGTTGTGAGTTTTCAAATTCAAAGGTTGTGAGTTCAATACCCCACTCAGGCAGTGTGAAATTTAAGTCCAAAAGGCAATGTAAATAGGTTTGCATCAGTATTTAACACTTCTCGAGCCCATTTGGTTTTCCACTCTGTTTGAACCTTTGAGAATTGGAAGTTTTTTTTTTAAAGGGAAAATACAGTGCGTTAAAAATATTAACCCACTTATTACAAATTTTTTATTTATAGTTTTGGTTTTGTTGTAACATTATGGGGACAAACATTTTGGCAATTTGTTTCTTTGTCTCCCCACAATTTTAAAGAGTTTTCAAGGATCTCTTCCTAAAAATCCGGCTTTGACTTTTTATTTTAAACCCTTGTGTAAATTTCAGTGAAATGATCAGTCAGATTTCTTGCGTGGAGTTATTTGAAGCAACTCTGTTCTCATTTAACAAACTAAGACACGGTTCTTGTTGACCGCGTATATGCAGAAATTAGTGTGAAGTTTGTTACTGTCATAGAAGTAGGCCTAACCGAGTGTTAGGCAATTGACTTGCAAGCAACTTTTGGACTGTTTTACTCTAATGCTTGACTCTCATGTTAAAACAGAGAACTTAATTCATGTATTGTAAATCCTCCATTTGTAGCACGGGCTACTGCTTAAAAATCATGCCATTTTGACTCTGCAGTGTATAGAGACCGACTACAACTAGAGACCAGCTACTACACACTTAGAAAGGAAATGTACGGGACCAATACATGTATAGGAAAACATAATCTGACATTAAACATGGTAAATAATATCACATTACTGCTTTTACCATTATTCTGTAATAAACCTAAACATGGCAATAACTTTAATAAATCAAGCCATTTTGAGCCGGATACAATTAGAGACCAGCTACTACTAATTCAAGAATGGGAGGAAACCCAGTCACAAATGGGGAATTAACGGTAAATACTTTTACCGTCATCTATATAATTGGGGAGTCATGTCAATACGAATCTCAAACTTGTAAATATGTATGGATTTTCCAAACGCTGTGAAATAAATCTGTGAATAAGAATCTTCAGTTGAATCTTCTTGTCCACTTAAATTTAGATTTAAGAATTTAGAATTTAGAATTTAGATTAAATTTAACAATTTAACTTGCCTACAATATTTATATCAATATTTTTCAACTCTACTATATACAAAAAGAACAATTGATATCCATCGCGTACAGTAATTTATACAATAAAAAAAAAATAGAATTTGGGATTTACCAATTTTAGTACCATTTCTTGCCACTAGATGGCGTTAAGCAGGACGGAAAGCCGAAGGCCCAACAAGAGTCAAATAAATACGAATAAAAAACCAATTTGGGTTGCCTTTTGGACTAAAATGTCAGACTACCTGAGCGGGGAATCGAACCCACGACCTTTGAAACCAAAGACCGAGGCCCTACCGCTGAGCCATACTGACGCGGCCGTGTGTCATTACGGCTCAGCGGTTGGGGGACCTCGGCCTTTGGTTTCAAAGGTCGTAGGTTCGATTCTCCGCTCAGGCAGTTTGAAATACAAGTCCAAAAGGCAAGGTAAATAGGTTTGCATCTGAATTTACTAGATGTCGTTGGTAGCATAGCGTGTTAAGTGATTTAACTTAATATGTTTCTATTTTTAATTTTTTTCCGTAAAAAGAACAAATCAAAAAAAGACAAAAATATAAAATCTGCAAATTGTACGAGTTAATTTTAAACTGCAGTTAAATTTAACATTTTTTGCTAACAACGGCAACAGGTGGCGTAATACGATAGTAAAATTGGTTAAATCTCATATTCTTTCTTTTTATTGAACACAATGCCACTTGCAACGGATTTTAATCCTTCTTTTTGTATTTTCGACAGTTCGAAAAGGTCAATTAAAAGGATATACCTTCTCACTATATTCGAGCATCCTGCGTGCAATAGCTTTTACAATATCTATATAGGTTAGAATGAATGTATCAAAACCGTTTCTCCCGATGGAAAAAGTAGGAAAATGAAAGTCTTTGCAACATTTACGCGCGTCGGAAATAAAATGTTGCAAAAGTGAGTCCTACAGGAGAACTAACCGGGAGGAATGTACCTTTAATGTAATAACAAATGTAAATCTCCTTATCAGCCATTTAAAAAATAATTTGAGTATTAAAACCAAATTCTCTAAGAGGATGTGAAGGAAACAATTCAAAGTAGAGGAGCCTTGAATTTAAGGTTGATTAACCACGTGTAAGAAATTAGATAGACGCAACTTAAGCAGCTTAATGCTTGTTTTGCGTAGTTGAGTTGCTTAAATTTTTAACCCCTAAGGGTACTTGACGACTTTTTTGAAAGTTAGTTCGGTTGCTAGATTCGTACCGGCAATCGCTTGGTTTGGAGACGACGACACTAACCACAGGGTTGCTGCTGCTCGCGTCGCTTTGTTCGGGGTCACCAGGGTCCCCTCACAAAGCTCGTGGTTTGCCGAGGAACCTAGTTTTTGCCCCGTCACGTAGATGTTGTTTTTAAACTACACAGTCCTTTAAAGGGTTAAAGTGGGCCAAGAAAAACATGGCTTAAACTTAAATCAAATATTTGTATAACGTGCGGTACAAAGCAGGACAAAGGAGCTTTCATCGTACGCTGCAGTATCTCTATGTTGGTCTGTGGTTGTGAGAAACGATATTTAATTTTATTTCGGAATAATACCCAAATATTAGGCTAGAATCCCTTTCACATTGTTGTTTTTTTTAATGAAAATTCGGTGGGGGGGGGGTGTCATTCTTTCCAAACTTTAAACGTAAAATGGTAAACTGGCGCAGCAGGCCTACAAATTATGGACCAGCGAACATGACGTTTTTTTTTCTTAATAAATACAGATACAAACCTATGTACGTTGTGTTTTGGACTTTGTCAGACTGCCTAAATGGGAATCGAATCCACCACCTTTCAGACCAAAGACTGAAGTCCTACCGCTTAGCCGTTCTGACGCGGCCTTGTTAGTCAGTCTGACATTTAGGCAGTCTGACATTTAAGTTCAAAAGGCAATGTAAATGGGTTTGCGTCTGTATTTATTAACCACTTTTCGAGCCATTTGGCTTTCCGTCCTGTTGATAGGGTGTTCGTTTGTCATAATCAATTGCCTTGACAATTTTGTTGACGAAAAACAAAGAGGCAGGTTCGAAATTCTTGCTATCCTCAAGTAATTTTCATTTTTCGTTTCGCCTATATATGCAACTATACTTTCTTTCAAGGTTTGAGTTAGCGTGAGAGGTTCGAATGTGATTTGACCTGGTGCCGTGAGATTTAACCCAGCTCAAGATACATTCAAAACAAACAAAAAACTCACCTACCATTTCCACACAAAAAAAAAAAAAAAATAAATAACCGAAAACTAGTCCTATAAAGGCGAAGGTTTATTTTCTTCGCTTGGATTTCATTTCAATGCCAAAATATTTCCTGAAGGTGGAGGCCGAATTCGGCTCGAGAAAAGCCTTCCACAAATATTTTGAACTTAATTTTTCTTCATTTCAAAGTCACTTTAAACACCATTACTTGATTATGAAGGTGGAATCGTCTGAAATTGATTAGGTTAGCAGCTTTGGGCTGTGGCTTTCCTTCTCCTGACCTTGCTTCTTGTGGGTCAAGCCTCTAGGCGAACGGACACACACACACGTTCACTGGGTCCGTTTCGGAGGCTTGGCCAAGGTCAGCCAGTGATATAATTGCTATTTTGGACCGTTTTTGTTTTTTCCCCTTGGGTTTTAATGTCCACTCATCATGTAGCTTTAAAAACTTAGCACTTATACAAACCAGGGATATTGCTAACCTACTATTAGGAAATCCAACGCATAATTATTTGCGTCGTAAGATTGTTAGGATTAGGGTTGTTCATTGGCGTGTGTTTTTTGTTAAGTCCGGTAACTCGACCAGTTCAAATTCATTTTAATTTTTAATATTTCATGTCAACTATTGACCCTTTATTAAAGGGAAGCACGTAGTAATTTAATGCTGACAGCCTAGCAGAGTTTAAGGAAACCAACCTTGCCTCTTTAAAAAATATTCACCCTTTTTTTTTGGTAATTAAAGCAGTAATTAAAAACAAGATGAACGGTTTGTCTGGTTTGCTGAGATGTGTAAGTAATAAGGTTTCTAGTGACACAGAATTACTTCAATCATTCAACAATCTTTTTTGTGTCACGAATAACAAAGTTTGAGTAATAGGCATACTACGTCTAATTTTGTTCGTCGGTTTGTTCGCATATGTGTAAAAAAAATATTGTGGGGAACATCCACACACAACAAAGCAAACGGTTTTACAATATTTTAAACTTTTCCGGAAATTTTTTCCTCCGAACTTCTTGCAGCACTACTTACCGTGCAGAAGTATTTCCGTTTTGTTGGCGTGCTATTATATTCTTTATCAACAAATTCACTGGCATGCACCGGGGGGGGGGGGGGGGTAATCCTTTACTTTGTGAGTTATTCTTTATTTACGTGAGGTCATTTCTAGATCTTATCTTTATGTACGCAAAAGTAAATTTATATTACAATCAGAAGCAGCTTACTTGAATTAAGATTATGTAACATCATTTCTTTTTTTTCCCCTAAGGCTGATTAAAAACAGCCCTGACAAAGCTACGCCCCCCCCCAAAAAAAAATAAAGGCTTTAAGATCAGAAATCGTGAAATTACCTGGTCCCACCTCCCCCTCCTCCGGGATGGGTAGGGGGCCTATAACTAGGATATTTCACGATTTCTAGCCTTAAATCATTTTAGATCGTAATTTTTCTGCTAGAAATTGACTAAAAGCTTCATACATTCAAGGAAATCAACGTTTCGTCCCATTAAATCGTGGTTTTTCTGCACCTAAATTAACTAAAAGCTTCATATATAAAGCAAACTTAATAAACTACTGAACTAATACACTTAAATTCGTGAACAAATGATAATAAAGACATTGTGTTAATGCTAGAACGATTCCTGATCACGCGTGCACGTGAATGATCGCATAAACGCTGAATTTTTGACGACGGAGTTAGGCCAAAACACCCTCCCTGGTCCCTGGCTAGAAGTAAGACTCCAAAAAAATGAATTATATCTTTGTTACGGCCCATCCCCTTTTTTAATCGAATTAAATTTAACAGACCATGGGCGTTAATAGATGATTTACGATACTAGAGGACGTACGTTGAAAAATAATGAAGAATGAAGAGCCTTTTTATTGTTTTGAACATATAACTACGGCTGAACAGTTACCACGAGGAATAAGAGTTTAGCAGTTTTTTTTCACTTAGGGTACATCTAGCTATCCAATTGCTAACTGTGCTACGATAGCAATGGATTTCCTGTAGCTACTAGGCTAAGTAACTAAAAAAAGTCATAATACTGAGGGTAAGCTTACGAAAGCAAAGTAGTGGTACGTCGACTTAATTTTTTAGGGGGACATACGCTAGTTCGAATTAAGGGCCTCCAAGTAGATATTGACCGTTAAATTAAACTAATTAAATCATTCACCCTGATCGTGACATGTGTGTTACATGATCACACTGGTTCAACAAATCATTGTTCGTCAATTTTGGCCTTGTTGCATTCAGTCAAACCTACGCTGCAAACTTTTTCCCCTGTGGTCTGGCTTTCCTGTATTACAGAGGTTTGCTAATTTTAATCAAACCAAACCCATCTAAACGTTGCAAGCGCTTGTCTGCGTGGGATGCGACCAAAACGGAAAGAGAAGTCTCGTTTTTTTTTGTTGATTTGGGGCGTATATCTTTGTGTGAATGTTTATCTGATTCGGGCTTACTTAGCTATTACTCACATACTCCTTCTACAGTTGCCTATTTTTGTATGTTTATATGGTTTCACCTTCCATATCATTCCTGTGTCTGATAATACGCCTTTTATTTATAATCCACGTTGACCATGAAGTTGTATGTATGGATGACAGGACACGGCCTCCTCTCCCTTCTGCCTGACCTTGGCTGACCACTCACTCTCTGCAGAGGGGAGACCAGGGGCCAGCAATTCTATACATAGAGAAGAAAGATTGGGCATCAGTGATAGTGAAAGAGGCCAAGGGTCACACCTCAGTCTGCAACAAGGAAAGATACAGGGTGTGAACATCACTACAGTTGTTTCCGTGAACAGTAACTCGTGATATACAGAAACATTTATTTGAAAGTAGGAGACAATGGCCTTGTGAAAATACAGTGGGCGATAAACTGTGTAAAATACGAAAGGCATAGCTCGAGCATGAGACCCCCTGACCTTCCACGTACGTAAAATCATAAACTACAAGTTGTGAATCCAGAAGGCGTACTTAGCCCCGGCGGCCCACCCAATTCGTCCAGTATCGCTCCAGTTTTAAAATTTTTTTGTCAATACCGATACAATATCCAACATTTAATCCCTAATACTTTATCAACAGAGTAATTTTCTTCAAAAGTCTAGTAATTATTAACATAGAAAATTTTAGAACCAACAGTTAAAGGATATCTAGTAAGATACTCAATGATTTCTTGAGCAAAACTACATGTCGTAATCTGGAACGGTTACAGAGTTACCGATATTTCAGCAAAAATTGTCGATACCGATCCACAAATATCGGTTGCCGACCAGTCCGGTGTCGGTGGAACCTTAATTTCCACTCCGTATAAAAGTCAAATCAGAATCCGCTACAGACCACAAATTCATTCTCCGTACGGCTGGTCTTACAGCAATTATGGCAACCGATGATTATGGCAAACTGGATTATGGCAAATTTGGGTGGAAGCAACCAAGATCCGTTTTTATGAGAGATAATTCGGTCAATTCATTGAAATTTTGTTTAAAAAAACGAACAATAAAACATAAATAACAGCCACAGCTCTTCGAGCAAAGAAAAAAGTTTTAAAAACAAGGCTGCCTGATACAATTTTTTGTTGTGGGCAACAAACAAGCAATAGCAGTAAGAAATCAAACGTTTATTTCACTGTAACCATCGTTACAAAATGTTGCATCAAATTTAAATTTTGACGTTTGACGAGTTCAAATTCAAACGTAGACAATTCAGTTTCTGTTTGGCCTCGAACCTAGATTTGGTTTCAGACAAAATTTTGCCAAATTTGTTGGTTTGGTAACAAATACAAACAATGAATGCAAAATTCAATTTAGGTTTGTGGTTTCAAATGTTCGAAAACCTAACTGCTTTCGAACCTTCATGATGATCAATTACTTGATTTAGTTTTTTTTTATCAATTTTCGATGGATTATTTTCACCCAGCCTCCTGCAAGCTCCTGGATTTTGATTGGTTTCTGAAATGGAATTTGTAGTAGATACCGAGATTGAAAAGGAAATTGGAAGCAATTCTTAATAACGAAAAAGGAAAAAAAAAGAGGTACGCAAATTAAATAAGCAACGTCAAAAGTTAGTATTGTGCAACCCACAAAATTCCATTTACCGATTTCCTGGAAGTCAAAGAGGGCCTACACTACAGAATTCGTTCTTAAGTTTCAGTTTCTTAACGTTTGTGTCATTCAACTTAACAGTGGCGTGCACAGGGGGGGAGGGGGGAGGATTCGGTGGGCATTGCACCTGCCCCTTTGGGAAAAATTGCCCCTTACCTTTTTTGGGAAAAAAATATGCCCCAATTTGGTTTTCCGAACTGATAAATGCTGGTGTTGCAGCCTAAAGAACCAAAAATGGCGTAAAAACGGCCAGGAAAGGGTCAAAAATGGGCATAATAAAATGGGAAAAAAAGACAATTACAAGTCAAAAAGAAGGGCAAAAAAGAGCCCGACGAGAAAAAAAAAATAACCTCATCGTGCCCCTTTTACTTGAACTTGCCCCTGTCCTCTCGTAGGTCGGTGCATGGTACTGCAACTTAGGCTGCAATGATAAGAACTGCGGATCACATTTAAATTTGCGCATCTTTTCACCTTAATATTATTTGAAATTAAAGGAAACAGCACAGCAGCTAGATACACTAAAAATACACCTAAGATTTACTCTCCTTTGGTGATTTTTATTTATCTGATTTATCACGATTTTGAACTCGACTTGGCGATTTTTATGTAGATCCAAATAAAAAAAGGTATTCATTTTTCCTATTTATTTTCGTGATAATTTTTATGGGTAATTACACCCGTTTACCGGTTTTTTCCCCGTTTTATCTTACAAAATTGATATGTTCTGACAACGCTTAGCCCACTAAAAGTTAATTAAGTGGTTCGCAGGAGCGCACGCATGGGTTTTTTTTTCTTGGCGCATGAAACGTTTTTTATGCCATTGTCTGGAAAAAAGAGTTCAATCACGCATCAACAATGCTGTCCTTTATTGGCTGGATGTCAGTGACTCCCTGGTGTCCTTTCTTGACCTGTGTGCTATTGCACCTAACATTGTATTGTTATTATTATAACACTTTCTCCAAACAATTCCTGGGCCGATGACCGTATCAGCCCTTTGCTTCGTCACATGACCGCCTCGAAACGATTCTGAGGACCGCCCCCTGTCAAGTCACAACAAACAAATTTTATCAAAAAATAAAAAAGATACTTTTATCCAGTATGCAACATTTACAATCTGAACGTGCAATCTGGCATTAAAATATAAATACTGTACTGCATAACGAAATGTAAGCTACTCATGTTTGTGTGGTGAAAAAAAAGCCATCGCCAGCATCTGAAAAATATTGAATAAAAAGTAAAATACAAAAAATAAAAAAAACACTGCCCGCTCGCATCAATTTTTTTAGCACTACTTCGGAGAACCACTTTTTCAATTTTAACGGCCTTATGTTTTTTTTCTTCTTATTAATTCTTAGCTCAGCCACTTTAGTGGCGCACTCAGTTTTGGCGCAACTATGTGAATTTACGTTTTAAAGGGCAATTAGCCTACATCCATTTTGACATGCATGCTTTACTTTTGGATCACTTACACAATAACTAAACACAAGAACTGCGGTAAGAATACGTTACGTACGTCCGATACAACAATTTAATTACTGTATCACCAAACCACGACACGGAAACCGCCATTGTTTTGCTGGAAGCGCAGAAATTAATGCCGACAGATGTCATTTTTCGATTTCGACTCGCAGCCGATTGAGATAGCTGTGTAGACTGTGGGAGCTCAAGCATCACCACAACTGTCGGCCAACTAAGGCCGTCTGACGCTTGAGCTCCTCACAGTCAACACAGCTATCTCAATCGGCTGCAAGTCGAAATCGAAAAATGACATCTGTCGGCATCAATATCTGCACGTTCCAGCAAAACAATGGCGGTCTCCGTGTCGTGTTTTGGTCATGCAATAATTAAATTGTTGTATCGGACTTACTTAACGTATTCTTACCGCAGTTCTTGTGTTTAGTTATTGTGTAAGTGATCCAAAAGTAAAGCATGCATGTCAAAATGGATGTAATTGCCCTTTAAGAACTTGGGTCAGTTTCACAAATTGCTGAGAAATGAAGAGATTTTTCAGGAAGACGACATGCTAACTTTTAAAATCCAATTATCGTTTATCTTCTCTTCCCATTATGAAATACTTTCTGGCACGTCATGAAAACATTCGACATGTATTTATTGTTATGGTTCAGTAGAGGGAAGAAGCGTGCCCCTCCTCTGAACCATATAGCGCATGCGTCATAAATAAGAACTTGCGCATCACGATGATACGGCGAGCCAGACTGCTGACGGACCAGTAGGTTACGCCAACGCATGGCTGAAGCTAGGCGAAGGCGTTTTCGTTTTAATTCCTTTGTAAACACATGTTCGTCCCAAAAACACGTTACCTAGAAAGTTAACGGGTGTTATAATTAAGTGCAAGTAATTCTTCTTTGTTTGATCCCTCTCGATTTAAGTTGCTGAGTGACGAAGCGAAATAAGTGCTGCATACGCCCAAGCTAAAAATTTGAACTTTTATTTTCGTTTTAATCTTCTTTAAAACAAAGTTTGAAGACTTTTTTATTATTCGAATTTATGAAAACCAAACCTAAATTGTAATTTTACAATGAACACAAAATAATAAAAAATACTCATAAATGATGTTTCTTTAAAGGGATATACCTCACAGTGCCATTTTTCTCGATCCTTCACATCAAGTACGGCTCCAAAGGTCTATTTCCTCACCGCTAGGCAATCCCTTGGTAAAAATCCGTTTATGTGGCGTCTAGGAGAATTTCTGTTGAATATAGGGGAACTTTATCTACGTTGGATTAACAGCAAGTCTGTGAATTGGAACTGATTTGTCAGAATGAGAAACGAAAAATAATGGCTTGGAAATGGTTTGATATAGTAAATACAGAATGTGGCAATGATTTGAATTGCATTGAAACATGGAAATGAAATGAAATGAAATGGAAATTGAAATGGAATTCCTTATCAATGGTGTCTAAGTAGAAATAGATTTGACATGAATTGATGTTCACTTGATGTCTAGCTAGTTGATTCAATCCATTGAAATGGAATTGTACCCATGCCTGTTGTGGAGAAAACTTGAAATTCAGGAAAAGGGCCAGACCAGCATGAAATTCTACCAAGCACGAGACGTAGCCATATGAAGCTTGAAGTTGTAGAGGCGCCGTGCGGAACAGTTCGGCCACAACATGCGTGAATTAAGATTCTACGACGGATGTTTGTTTACACCCTTTGAATAACCATGGTGTTTCATCTGTGTGTGTTTGTACTAATTTGCTAATAATTACCATGTCATTAATGCGATAAAAATTAAAATTAATTATTCCAATAGATAACCGAATTAAAATTACAAGACACTAGTCTAGAAAATTATAAATTGTGATTTTAAAATGCGAGAATCATTCCGGTTTGTGACGACACAATGAATGCGTTCACGCTGGTTAGTCTATTACGTGCAATGCCAACTGAGACAGTTGCTGCATTTTTCGCTGCGAGGAACGAAGCTACTGTCTCAGCTGACCTTGACTATGGTAAATGCGTGGATGCGATCGGCGCGCAGCTGTTATAAGGCAGGCGGTATGTTGCTTTAAAACTTTTGTACCATACTAGCATTGTTTTTAGTAATATTCTTTTGCGAAACGTATGTATGGTATCACCATGTTTTTATATACTTTTGCGAAATATATAGAAAGGACATACATTTCTTTTGTTTCCTTTGTAGCTCACTGAAGCAAGCAGTCTGCATTAAAGACTGGCCTTGTGAGGATACACTGTAATACACTAGTCTGAGAAAGAAAGAAAAGAAAAGTCCGATTGGGACGCGAACCCAGGACTTCCCTTTTACTAGCCGGGAGCTCTTACCACTGCGCTACCGGGGCGGGTACTGGCTACAGGCTCCAGCCGAGCTAAGTAGCTGTTCAATCTTTCTCAGTGGTGACCTAAAGATCACAAACAAACATACAAGAAGGAAAAGCAACTTTGCTTCTTGGTCTCCTGGGTTCGAGTCCCAGTCGGGGCAGTAGTCTTTTCTTTCTTTCTCAGACTAGTGTATTTTGTATCCTCACAAGGCCAGTCTTTAATGCAGTACTGCTTGCTTCATTTACCCTTTACCTTGTTATTTCTTTCTTTATTTAGCTCACTGATGTCTAGCTGTAGTCTGGTACCACATGTGGCAAAAAAATTCTAAGCCTATTTTGGTGCTGTTTTGGTTTTTTGGGCTCAATCATGTGTATCATTCTTTTACTGTCTAATTCGTAAAGAATGTTCGCACTTGAACTAAATTATTTAATTGTTCAAACCTCTCCTTTCTATTCTGGACATAATACCTGCATAGCGTTCGTTTCGAGCTATAGCAGGGTAGTTACGGCAATGCTCGCTCGCCAGTTGGCGAACTGGTAACCGACATTGGTGATGGTTGATGATACAAATCCCGAACCATCATGGAGGTGCTGCTTCACAACATCCTCCGCCCTCCCCCCTTCTTTCCCTGCAGTTGCCAACAGTGCTTCATCGAGCACTGCGAGACGTTTTCAGAGCTAGTAAACTCAAGAAAAATAGGTAATGAAACCGGGAAACTAGGATTGGAAGGTAGATGCTAACCAAAAATCAGATCCAAAAATATTTTCAAGGCTTAAACACCGCCAGCATCTGAAAAATACTCAATTAAATAAAAAAAACAACTCTGCCCACTCGCTTACATTTTTTTATAACCACTCCTGAGAACCACTTAATTAATTTTTAGCGGCCTTATGATTTTTTTTCTTATTAATTCTTAGCTATGTCAGATTACGTTTTAAGAAAGCTAGAAATTGGGTCATTTTCACAAATTTCTGAGGAATGAAGAGATTTCCCAGGAAACGACATGCTAACTTTTAAGAAACCAATTATGGTTTATCTTCTCTTCCCATTATGAAATGGCTATCAAGTATTCCCCTCGCCACCACCGATGCTAATTTTGTGGCACTGAGTATTATGTCAGTATATGCTGTACAGGTAAGAACTCATTTTCCCCGATAACTTGCAGTATCCACTCAATTATTGTGTGCACGGTGTATATTGAGTCCTGCAAGTATTTTGTGAGCGGCTACGTCTTCCTGGATGGGGTGGCTTTAATCGATGGCCGCCATTGTTTTTGTAACCATCTTGGATATCAACAAGGCACTCTGCTACTGAAAACGTACAATCGATTATCTGTGTTCGTTCTGTGGAGAACTCAAGATAGGCCGCGGACACTACAGTGGCTTCTAACCAGGATGGGTGTCAGCTTGGAGTGAACGATGGTGCAACTCCTACACGTCCACTCTCTCCCCTCCAACACTTCTCACCGTCCTGGAGATAACCTCAGGAGCTGAAAGGGGCGTTAAACGGAAGATTTTCCCTTTTTTCTTCCACACTCAAGTTCGGCCGAATGGTATGCAATAAACCACGACAAATTTGCATGCCCATGTAAAAAAAAGATGGTAAAAAATCACCCGTAAAATTTGTTGCATAGCTTAAATAAAATAATCATTCCATTATTTCAACATATTACCAAGGAAAAACAAGATAATGTCATAAAATAGGCCAGTATGTTAGAGATAAAAGGTTGAGATTTAAAACAGCGAAGAAGGAGGCGGATTTTTCTGACCCGAAAATGCGAATTATTTCATGACTTGGCGCTTTCCGATGCGATATATCCAATCCGCGATAACGAATTCTTGTTTTCTAAGTTCAGTAAAAGGTTAAACCTTTGTTGGGCCTAGAAACGCGAGTGAAAGTGGGGCGCATGCGTGGTGGGCGGAGAGCCCTACCCCTCCCCCTTCAAGCACTCCATTCCTCCCTCCCACCCCCGATTTCCGTAGTGGTGAAGTGCTTTTTTAAGCTAACCTTTTGTTGGTCTGTCCGTTAGTCGGTCTGTCTGTCTTCCTATTGTCGTCAATCGAAGCCATGCTGTTTGTCTGTCGGGTGACCTAAAATCAGGATTGAACTGTTACAGATCAATGAATCAATGAGTGATTCAATGGTGATGATGACGGTGACTTCCTGCTTGAAAAATGATCAGGTAATTGCCATAACAGGAAAGAAAAAATGGTTTGTTTTTCGTCATTCATTTCAAGTTTGCACGTTTTTACTGGTCACGTTTTCTTTAAATGTGATTTGTGAATTTAACGGTCAATTCCGTCGATTTTCACCCGTATTGCAATAATTGAAACCAGTGGCGTAACTAGTACGGGGGGGGGGGGGGGCGATTCGCCCCCTCTGCAAGATTTTGAAGGCTTATTCGGTAAATTGGCCATGTCACTATTTGCATAGCTGAAAAAACCTTGACTATCCTGAAGACGTATTTTAACAGTAAGACAATTACTAACTCATATTTTGTTTAAAGTTACCAACATATCTAACAAAGCTTCATGTATGTCTAAAAAATAAGTATTTAGTATGAAAGTGAAAGATTTACATTACACATTTTTTTATGCGTATAATGCAGTCAGCAAAACTGATTTTACAAAAATGTTACCAACAGCAGGCACTTTACAAGGGCAGAAAATGCAGAAAAAAAGCAAAATTGCGTTAGCTTCCACCCGATGGGGATGGTCACAGCTCCCCCAGAACCCCCGCTCCCCCTGTTATTGGGTTCTCCCTCCACACCATTCGGCCAAATGGCTAGTGTTGCCCCCTCAGTACAAAACCCTAGTTACGCCACTGATTGAAACTGAACTTAAAAAAAGGCGTTCATGAAGGAGTGAGAAACTCTAAATTATACGTCACTTTTCAGATGAGCTAATCAAGAGCTTCGTTAGCCTTTTTTTTCTTTAGTTTATAAATAGGCTATACAGAAATCAGTATTCCACTTTAGCCTAGATTCGGCCCAGCATCAGGGTTTTCCCCCAAAAAGCCCACCCCGAAAAAAAATCGGCTTTGTATCTGAGATCCAACCCAACTGAAAAAAAAAAAGCGTATGATTGTTAGAACAGTTGTAACACAGTCTAGCACTCCTCAGGTGCACTTTCCAAATGACTATTTATAAGCTCCTGACATTAACAAATCCAGAAAAGATAAATCGAACACCGTTTCAGTCAGCATACTTCAGCTTTTGAAAGAAGGAATGCACAATTTCGAATTTTAATAGATACTTACAACAGGATGGCGTTCGTAAGCAATTATTTTCCAACTACTTAATTTGTATGCGTATATTTTTTACGATTTCCTTAAAAAAAATACTAAACACTGCACACCAAAAGCAACAAAGACAAAGGTCTGAAATTGATCGTAATTTACCAAATTTTCGTTTACCTAGTGTTTATGCTAATCCCCTCCCCGGCAGCTTTCTGTATCCACCCTTGATACTGCGATTTGCAGATGCCAGAGAATCACGTTACGGTGGAAAGTTAAAGAGTTCATTGCATCATTCAGTTTTTTATTTCATGTTATTTATTGTGTATACTGAATAGTCGATTTATTGATGTATTATATTATTGTTTTATTTTTTTTTAAGTCAAATGTGATTGACTATAGCCTACAAGAAAAATGAAGCTGGGTTATTCGTTTAGCCTGCTATAGTGTTAAGAAATGAGTAGCCTATGAGCGCATTACATCCAGCCCAGCTGCAAATGATTTGTTAGTTGATTCACGCTGAATCTTAATCACCTTCGTTTGTTTTGTCAACATTTACTTGATTCATTTATTAATGTTGGTCCCGCCCCCCAACCTGTTCTAATTATTACATTGTCCTGCCACCCGGAAATGGTAACATGGCCATTGTTGTTGGTAGATGACATGGAGTTACATTATGCACGCGGATTGTTATGTGGTTTTGGGGCTTGTGATTGTCACCAAGTTATTCTATGACGTTACAGGAAGTGAAATGTGAACATACCAGAGTGACTGATTTGGTGACGAATTGTTTTAAACCACGTGTGTGTGTCACTTAAGCAGTTGCACACGTGTGTGTAGAGTAGCGACAGTAACACCATATTGGTGACGAGGCTAGCATGTGGAGGCGGTCGTTGCGCTAGCTGCAAGGGGCACCGGATGCAAATGGAGTTAAAAAGCAAGGGGCACCGGGGGCAAATATAGGTTTCTTTAGTCAAGCCAATTCTGTGAGAGCTGCTCTCTTAGGCCTACAAAACATTGTGTTGTTCAATCCCTTACGCTGCGAAATATATATTAAGGTTATAAATCTGAAAAGATTCTACTTGCTGAAAATTGCAGTAGCTGCCAAAAATCCGCCCCCCCCCCAAAAAAAAAAAATAAGAGAATTTTTTATGTCTAAGTAATTCGCTCTCACAGCAGCGGCTTGGCAATCTGTAATGCTGTAATGCTTTACATTTGCCTACAACCAGCCAGTGCCCCTTGTAGCTAGCCTCACAGCCCGTGTGGCGTTGTTTCCGTTGCGCTATACAGGTCCACAAATAGTTTGTTCCAAAATGAGACAGTGCGACAATTCGGCCCCGTATATAAAACATAACCCTATACGAAAATTCAGTCCCGCAGAAGAAAACAAAGAATTCGCAAAGCGGATATGTAGAAATTACTACGAAACTTATTTGTTTTTAATTTGTTATGACTTGCTCATTAGCCTCAGTGCAATCAGAATTTGGGGTGGGAGGAGTGGGGAGGGGGGGGGGGAGCAACGATAAACATCCTAAAGCCTCCCCAATCACAGAACTGCCGGATAATCGCTGCCAGGTAAGGTGAAGAACCAAACTCTGGGAGAACTACATTACATAAAAATGTTCGTCCACCAAAATAACACATTACCAAAAAAAGTACGAAAAATGCTATTTTGTTTTGATATTTGATATAATAGCGGTAATAAAATATGCATTATTGGATCACGCTTTTCGTTCTAAAGCGCTCCAGTTTCAATGGCGTTATACGAAATGGAATGACGTTTTCTGAAATTGTAGTCTCCATACATTAAAAAAAAAAATAGTTTAATACCTACTCCGCAGCTCACGACGTATCTAATTCTATCGTTAAAAGGCATAAAAAAAAAGATTTTCCCAGCTCCAACACTCGTCGCTTTCACGTCTTGATTTTTCGAGTGGCCTAATCGGTTTCGGCTGGCCACATCTTCCGGAACGGAAGTATAGTGCCGGAAGCAGCCAAGCATGGCGTAGCGAGCGACCCTCTCTTTCTGCTCTGCTTCAGGCCGAACTTTGACGTCATCGCACAAGACGGATGTGTAACGCATGCTTCCTCTCCTCCGTATTGAAACAATCGACAAAATGCCTTTCTTTTATCCAGTATAAACAGTGGAAATTGGTAAAAGTCAAAACGTTATTTTAAAAGCAATAGTACAGGCGACAATAACGTCGTCTGGTTAGGAGGCTAGCTTCTGGAGCCGGGAGTGGTACTAGTTGCAAGGTGCACTGGAGGCAAAAACATCATGTTAGCGTAGTTTGTCAAGCAATAATACTGTGAGAGCGCCTTTCCTACACCTATGAGATCTAGGACGATATATGGTAAACTGCGTTTAAGATTGGCGAGAGGCCAATCCCACAATATATTTATTTATATATTTTATTAAAAAAATTATTGTAACCCCCTACGAAGAGCATGACAGCAATTTCAGATTAAAACAACAATTTTAAAAATAGAATAAATATGGCGGCGCCTGTTGTACTCCGTTCTCGCTTCTGCTCTCGCCTGAATGAGATTCGTGAGATCCACGTACCATAATATTAATTTCTGTCGTAATTGTGCGACGAAGGCAGTACATGTATGAGCAGGTTGCCACAAATGTAAAAATGCTGTATGTCTTAAAAACGATAGCCTACAAACATCTTTATTATAATATCGGAGGCCGGCTAAAAGGAAAAGGAAAGGCTAAAGGAAAACCACTTCTCCCCAGCTCGCGCCCGCATTGAAAATGCACTCTCCCACTCTACCTGCAGCCAAAAAGGAGCCAGGCATGAGTGGCCGATCAATCTGACAAGTCGTCGGGAAGAGTGCCGGGAAAATGTCCCGGGAAATGTGTCCCGGGAAATGTGACCGGTCCCGTGCATAGCACGGGCTTCCTCTAGTCAAGTTATAAAATCGAACAGCTATTGTAAAATGAGTTCAAACTTTTTTGCCTGTGCCAGGATGAATTTTGCAAAGATTATCACAGTTTAACTGTAGCTATGCGTGTTTTCCCTACTCGTCGGACTTGAGTTTCTCCAACATTTTGCACTCCATGACAATCATTATGGCGGCTGCCATCCCATAATCTCAAAATGGAAGTATCACATTTGGCTGCGCCTTAAATCGTGAACCTGCTTGTCCGGTGAACGCAGTTTACCTCATATCGTCCTAGATTAAAGACGCTGTAGTTTACCTCTGATTGTATCCAGTGCCCCTTGCAGTTAGATCAACGACCGACTCCAGATGTCGCTACCCTATAACAACTACTTTATAATTAGTTACTGCTTTGTAATTAGTCGAATTATACCGGAGTAAAAGGAAGCAACAACATAACAGCAAAGCTCGTAAACGCGACAAGTTACGATTCGGTCAGCACTTTCCATAATGATGTCATGAACATCATCGAAACAATGCATTCCGGATCACAACTTATCTATTCTATGCTCTATTACTGGCTGTAGGGTTTAAAAAAGATCAAGATAACCACGTGACTGGTCAAACGCGAGAGTATAGTGAATAGTTAAGAGTTCGTTGCTTTCTTCATTACGGTACTTTACGCACTCCTGGTAAAATGGACCTTCTTATGCGACATTTCCCATTCTATAATGTCCGCGGCCCATCTTGAGTTCGCCCCAGAATGAACACAAATAATCGATTGTACGTGTTTAGTCGCAGAGTGCCTTGTTGATATTCAAAGTAGTTACAAAAAACAATGGCGGCCGTCGGTT
Source organism: Lithobius niger (assembly GCA_023313725.1). Lineage (NCBI taxonomy): Eukaryota > Metazoa > Arthropoda > Chilopoda > Lithobiomorpha > Lithobiidae > Lithobius > Lithobius niger. The sequence goes on from JAHWFP010210762.1 coordinate 51,677, forward strand.
AAAGCCTCCCCCTCCAGGAAGACGTAGCCAATCACAAAATAAGTGCAGGACTCAAGATACGCCGCGCACACTACAATAGTTTTTAATGTCTCATGCGAAATTCAAGACGTTGTTTTTCCGAGTTGGAAAATTGGGTTAGAACGTGATCTTTGTAACGAATTAATTCGCTGCAGTCGTAATTGATAGTTTTACTTTATTTTACTTTTCGCTAATCTCCTTTTACCTTTAACATTTTCGTTTTCCGCCGACTCGGAAACCCTAAAAGAAGGCAAATTGTATCCAAAATTCGTGCGCTTAAGAGTCTAATGCTTTGAATAGCATAAGCTCATCAGCCTCAATCCCCACCTCCCTCCACCCCTTCATCTCATCTCCTTGGCAACGGTTAAATCGATTGCTACCTCCTCTTAGAAATCGATTTTCTACAAAGGCCAACAAAATGGATGAAGAATTGAATCATTCTCTACTTTTTGACAGACATTTTTTAAAGAATTCAGTTTAAGCTTGTGCCAAATCGCACAAAAAAAAAACTTTATAAATTTTGTTACTTATAGCAAAAGCGTAGGAAGCAGTGGCAGAGGACGAACTGGAAAATTCTGAGTACTGAATGAGATTCAGAGAAAAATGGAATAATAATTTAAAATGGAAATGGGAGATCCTGTGTTCAATTGGAAGTTTTGCTCACGTACTTATGTGTTAATAACCGGGAAACTCGTAAAAACTGCAGAAGTTTGTGAGGATTTCCAGGGTTGACAAGTTTTTGCCAACAAGTGGGTAAAACCGGTTTTTACCGTGGTTTTTGCCGTCCCGGCCATACCACTTTGGCCAAAAAACATGGCAAAATCGAAGTCAAATTAAAAAAAAGTGTGACCTACAATAGTCAATATTAGCAAATTATAAAAGCTCCCCTTGAAAACTTCACATCGTTTACTTCGAAAATTCATATTCACTTTTTATTTACCTTTCATACGCTTATTTTCACTGTAAAAGATATTCTTCCGACAATATCTATACGCAAGTTTATGCAACTGACTGTCGAAAATTTGCATAGATATTGTCAGTACGGCTAAGCGGTAGGATTTCGGCTTTTGGTTTCAAAGGTCGTGGGTTAGATACCCCGTTCAGGCAGTCTGACATTTAAGTCCAAAAGGCAACGTAAATAGGTTTGCATCCGTGGAATGGAATTAGATCCATCAGTGGTCCACTCGAATGTGCTTTGCTCGCTATGGTCTGGTTCCCAAGTATACCTTGACTTTCTATATTGGACTTATTTTCTTGTTCATTCTCATGTTAGCAAGCCCAGTTGAAGTGGCCGTGCTGAGGTTAACTTGGGGTCGAAAATCCTAAAAATTTGGTGGAATTCAGACTTTTTAAGTATAAATTTATCAGTAAAATCGATCCCTCCCTGTTAAACGTTAAAATTCACCCACGTGTTGGTGTTTCTGATTTTTTAAAAAAAATTCATCCTTGTCCTTGTGGATAGTAGCGTACCAAATATGGGCAGTAGGCTATCGGTGTCAGTACTGATAGTAATACTTAGTGCTTATCAGCACATATTTCTTTCTTGCCATAATCTACAGTTACAAATCTTAGAGCAACAGAAAAACTAACGAAGAAAAACAAACTTTCTTTCCTTGACCCGTGACCTACGAGTCTTCCTAAACGAAAACAACAATGATGATAAGCCTGTAAGGGATGGGAGGGAATTGAGAGAAGACGGAATTGGAAATGATCAGGAGGGGGTTCCACTTTTGTGAATTTGGTGAAACTGATTCTACGTTGGGCAATTCCAGGCATGGAATTGACTTGATTAATCTTCAATTCCACTTGACTTGATTTGGACTTGACTTGGGTATTATCCGAAATTATAACTGACTTGGTAGGAATTGACTTGATGACCATCAATTCAGCCCGTGTGGCGCTCAAGTTGACTTGAATTGCCAAGTCATGCAATGAATTGGCATTACCTAGATTTGATTTGATTTTTATTTGACTTAAAATTCCTTGTTTTGACCCGATTTGATTCCTCCTGAAATTCTGGCTAATTCAAAAAAATGCAAATTAATTTACTCAATTTCACTCAAAAATTAACCAAAATCGTCTAAATTTTTGGCAATATCTTAAATTTTGTCAGGATTTACCTAAAATTATGCTGGACTTAGGTTGAATTGGGTGGAATTGAACGGAACTGGACAAAATATTTCCTGAATTAACCAAAAAATTGACCGGAAGTTAGGCTGGATTAACAGCAAGTCAGTGAATTGGAACTGATTTGTCAGAATGAGAAACGAAAAATAATGGCTTGGAAATGATTTGATATAGTAAATACAGAATGTGGCAATGATTTGAATTGCATTGAAACATGGAAATGAAATGAAATGAAATGGAAATTGAAATGGAATTCCTTATCAATGGTGTCTAAGTAGAAATAGATTTGACATGAATTGATGTTCACTTGATGTCTAGCTAGTTGATTCAATCCATTGAAATGGAATTGTACCCATGCCTGTTGTGGAGAAAACTTGAAATTAAGGAAAAGGGCCAGACCAGCATGAAATTCTACCAAGCACGAGACGTAGCCATATGAAGCTTGAAGTTGTAGAGGCGCCGTGCGGAACAGTTCGGCCACAACATGCGTGAATTAAGATTCTACGACGGATGTTTGTTTACACCCTTTGAATTATGACGTGTGAAATCCGTATTACATTGTAGTGTGGTCATCGTGGCTGAGTGGTGAGAGCGCTTAGCCTGGTTGCTGGAGGTTTGCGGATCTGGTCGGTCGAACCCCTGGAAAGGGGACCTTCGCAAAGTTCCGGCCAGGACTGCTGGCCAGGGTAGCGTGAGAGGCTACCATGCTCCTTCAGTGGCTATGGGAACTATTCTGGACAATTCTGGAGAATCTTTCGGGCCCTACGATGGTCGGAGGTTTCCCGGATCCAATTCCCGGGTTGGCACCTCCTTTTACCAGATTTTTCTTCTTCTGAAAAAAGTCTGGTAATGTTCAAAATTGAGCCGGTTTAGTCACACAAGCATTAAATTAATTCGGCTGACTTAAGGCTCAAAAGAAATTAATAAAAAAAAAGAAGAAAAAAAGTTCTCATGTCATTTAAAGAGGGATTGCCATCAAACAAGATTGACAAGCTGCAACATCTATAGCCATTTGCCGCAATCTAGTTCCGTCTAGCCGTTACTTTCAAGAGGCGAAGAAACACACAAATAAATTGCGTTTTACACAGCAAACAAGCAACGTATCACCTTAATTATTGAGTGTAAAGTTGGTGCGCCCACGTGCACCAGAAAGCAAGCGGTAAAGTTAAGCCTAATGATATCACGAGCGCTTTCGACCGTTTTGAAACGCAGATTTTGAACCGCCAGACGGGCGCCATCTAGTGACAGTGATATCGTTAACATTGACCGCTTGCACCCTGCTGCACCTGGGCGCACCAACTTTACATTCAATAATTAAGGAGGCACGTGGCTAGTTTGTTGTGTAAAAAGAAATCTCGTTGCGCATTCCTCCGCTTGTTGATATCAAGTGCTACACAGAACGGCATTCGATGCTGCAACCTGTTATCGGTGAATTGGTACCTTTAATACCAGATTTTTTTGTTGTTGTTGTTTTTAAGATCATATCACATTTTGCAGGGGTCCACGCTTTCGTAAGTATACACAGATCTTAAATGCTACGTAGCGAACAGCAAGCACATTCTTACGGGGAACGTGTTTCAAAATCGGTGTACAACTCAAACAGGCTGAACACAAAGTCGAGATGCATGTGAAAGTAAGTCTTAAAGCCTGTCCGTGAACGTTCATTGTTAGATGGAAAGTAAACCGTAGCAGCGACTGTTTTGGTAGCGGGGGAGAAAGAAGGAAAGAAAGAAAAAGAAAGAAAGAAAGGCAACGAGGCGTGCAAGTTGTAGTGGGAATGGCCATTTTGCCTTCAGATAGTGAGCTGGAAAATTCCCACCAATTTGGTTTTTATGTGGAGGGAGCCATTCACTCCCTCGCAATCTCCTCTTAGTCCATCCACCAAATCGAAAGAAAGTCTTCGCCGAGCGAGTCTACCTCTTGAACCAAACTTGACGAGCTCTTGTGAGTTTACTCCTGATCAGCCATTTTTGTCTGAGTAGAAAATAGGTAACTTGAACTGCTTCGTTCTCTTCTTCACAACGGCCTCCCCCCTCCCCAGCTCCCCTCAAACCATCCACGTGAGGTTTTCTTCCCGTGTACACTCTTAAGATGCCGTCGCCGTGACGACCAGAAACTTCTTTCGACCATGGTTAGTTCCACTAGTCAAAACGGGGAAATTGAAAACAGCGATTTGGGCACCAGAAGAAAATGGTTAAAGTAATGACTTTCAAAAAAAATAGCTTGATCGTTCATTCCAACTCTTTCAGCAGTTAGTTAGTTAGTTATGCTGCCGTCCGCCATTTGTATGTTTACAGTGTTTTAATTAACTTCAATACAGTAAAAAAAAAACACCAAAATTTAGAATGTTCAGAAGGAGCCAACAAGGTGTTGAGGTGAGAACATTAGTCTCGACGTTTCGAATCACATCTGCTTCATTTTCAAGAGGAACCCTTAACTAAAGAAACATGTAAACACAAATCAGACTTGAGGGAAGCCTGGATTTAAGCCAAGAGTACATTTAAAAATCTAAAATTTCGGGAAAAAAATGTGTGTGAGCCCAGACGAAACTGGGACACACTCATAACAAATAAAAACAGAGGGACAAAGGTGCGACCAGTTTCCTGGCACAAGCCTAAGTGGGGAAAATCGGGCAGGTCCACAATTTATATGCTGTGGTACTGAGGACACCGGTGGTGAATTCAGTAACATTAAATTTTTGAAGTAATTTGAAATATTTTGGTATTTTGGTGCAGAGGGTAAAATGTGATTATGAACGGGTGGAGAACAGAGTGAAATGCAGATGGTTTCAAGATTAATTCCGGTACGAGTGTTTGGGAATTGGAAGAAAATTGCAGCTTTTGAGTGGTCTGGTTTATGTCCAGTATTAACTTCCGCAGAATTTTGCAGAAATAAACATGCTACAACTCGTTTTTTCTCCAACCACACGAGGATTAGTGAATCTAATACTTGTATCATTCAGCCTAAAGTTAACAAAGAAACATGCATAAATATAACTACTTCCTTGGCAGCAAGTTTTGCAATAACGTGCCCAACTGCTTAAAATATGTTATTGAAATTAATCATTTCCACAAATGCCTGTTAAGGTCGCTACTGGATATCAATCAGTACTGTGACCGTTGAAAATTTACCTAAAGTTTTAAGTTTAAGAACAATTTCAGTATTTTTAGTAATTTAAATTTTTTTTCAATTTTTTTCTTTGTACCATATTTATTTATGTTATTATTATGATTATTATTATTATTATTTTATTTTATGTATTTATTTTTTTAATGTCACATTGTGTGAGAGTGTATCTTTTTTTCATTGTGGTACCTCTTGTGTTTTGTTGCGTTCTTTAAGGTCTTTTGTTTTTACGTATATTTGCAATTGTTGCATAACTTGATAAATGTAATTCTTGTGGTTTTTTTCTCCCATTTTTTTGTATGGTAGCCAACAAGCCACACGCTAGTATTAGCTCTTGTGGGGTGAGTGCACATAACGGAATTTTGCACTGTTTGCCAGGCTGTGTAAACCGAATAGCTTTTGCATTTAATAAAAAAAAAAGGAAAATCAGAATGGGGTACCAAACCTTTTCCCGCTGTTTTATGCTAGGCCAAGAAAAACAATGGTAACCTCCTCAGACTCGAATGAATTTTACTTTTTAACTATTTGTGTCCGCCGTGGGATTCGAACAAGCATTCGCTTGGTTTGGAGACGAGAAGACTGACCATTGGGCTGTGCTTGCTCGCTTTACTCGGGGTCCCCCCCCCAAAGCTCGCGGTGCCTCTGGGAACCTACTTTTTACCCAAATTGTAACAAATAACAATTATACGTGAGACCAAGGAGGTTAAAGTAACTCAGTTTTGAGGAATATCTGCAAACTCCCTTTTTATTTGCTTAATAGTTTATTTTTAAACTGTAAAAGAAATAATTATTATTTTAAAATATTAATTTCTTTGAGCCTTAAGTCAGCCGAAGAACATAATGCTCGTGTGGCTGAACCAGCTCAATTTTGAACATTACCAGACTTTTTTGAGAACATGAAATATCTGATAAAGGGAGGAGCCAACTCGGGGATTTGAACTGGGAAACCTCCGATCATCGTAGGGACCGAAAGATTGTCCAGAATTGGCCGGAATAGTTCCCATAGCCACTGAAGGAGCATAGTAGCATCTCACGCTACCCTGGCCGGGAGTTCTGGTGAGGACATTGCCAAGATCCGCTTTCCAGGGGTTCGACCAGATCCGCCCACCTCCAGCAGCCAGGCTGAGCTCTCTCACCACTCAGTTATGGTGTATGACATTTATTCTCTGTATTGATGGCATTTATTTTTTTACGATAGGTGCAAAACGTCTTAATTTTGGGTTTTATTGCCTTTCTGCTTATGCCTGTGGCGCCCCATCCTCCCTCTTCCCTCCCCCCAAACAGCACTGCTTTGACTGTGGATGAAAATAAAAATGAAAATAAAAGAGAATGTACAATTTTATTGAAACCCCGAACCAGGTCTATAATTCTTTAGGAGTATTACGAAAACTGTTGCCATCCAGGTGATTGCTTTTGGTTTCTGTTTTCCCGCATCAGAAAGTTTCGTAAACCGGATTTTGAATATAGTTGGCGCTGCATACTTTGCCAAATGAACCGGTGGGTCATAATGGTCATTCTTTGTGCTCATGGCATTATGCATTCGTGTGTCCTTTATTTCTTGCCCGATCCAGTTGAGCAGTTATATGGAGCAGTGGTGCGTGCATTAAAGCCCAGTGAGCCACAATGGATGGACCAGGCAATGGACCGTGAAAATGGCTGCCACACGGGAATGGCCATTGAACGAACGCTTGATGTTAAGATTAGATAGCGTATCTTAAATTCACTCTTACTGCGTGCAACAAATAAAAGAAGATAAATATTATTTCCTTTTCATAGTCAGTCGTAAACTTGTTGGATTTCTTGTTTGTTATTATACTTTTGCACCCGCCCACCCCTTGCCATACTTCAAGCAACGGGAACCTGTCAAAATGTAGATGATGAGTTGCCGGACCACGGATTAATCCGATCATAATCCCTCTTAATTCCTATCACGGAAGCTTATCTTGCGTGAATTGGGGTTAGGTTCTATAGTGGGTCTGCCTGATGGACTTGCCTTTTGTCAATACTTGCCACAATACTCAATAACTTTTTACGTAAAGGACAATGCATTTTTCGACCAAACTTGGTCAGATAGTAGATAACTGGTCACTGGCAAAAATAAAATAAAAAATGCAACAAAATGAAAAACCAAAAGAAGTGATATCTGAAACAAAACCCACAAGGGTGAAAGGGCCAATTTTCAGCCAATCAAAGTGATATCAGAGCAAAGGTTTTAAAGGGAGTAGAACACCACTTCGGTGGTGAAGCTAAGCCCTATAAGAACAACGAGTAACTAGACGCTTCGTGCGGGGAATAGAAGAGCCAAACACGGCATCTGCCAAAAGTGCTCGGCCTCGAAACCTCGTACGTGTCCGACCCGCTCACTCAACATAGTGAACAACAGATTGCTTGGGAATCACCTATTGAACCATATTTGGCTTCCTGAGTCTTTCTGTGGCCGTGTGCCCGCCACAGATTTAAAAATATTCCCCAAAAATGGGGTATAGAAAACAGTTAAGAACGTTGGGTGTGAGAGAGACAATCCCAAGAGTTTTTTTTTGGGGGGGGGGCACCGCAAAAGTAAAATTTCGGTTCGTCCCCCTGGCTAAAATTGCTGCCCAATGCCACATCCCCAGTAAAGTGACTCTAGCGTCGTCCATGGAGAACGTAGAAAACAAGGTACAATAAAGACATGCAACTTGTGGCATTTTTAACTACAAAACGACATATTATTTTTCTGACCAGTTTTTGTCGATGGCGTTACTGTCTATGGTCCATCGGAGCTCATGAACCCTACGTTGGGAAATATATGGCGCCCCTATTCCTAAACTAACCAGGTGACCTTCCAGAGGAACAATAATTATGGCCACTTTTCACACCTATCACGTAGACTACCTACAATGGGTCCACTTAGTTGGTCACTTGCTATGAAAACAATGCCATGACCTTCATCAGCTGGATGCATAATGGCTGCCTACTTATCGCTATGACACGTTGGAAGGATAGAAAGAAAAAAATTAAAACAACGAGTAATGACTAGCGCGTGAGCACGGAAGTAATATGATTTCCCGCACTATTTTAATTATTAAGAAACAGGCTTTAAAACATGTAATTGTTTTATTACAATGCCTTCAATGGTGTCAGCAGTGCGCCACGACTTGCTTTTGATATTGAAAATTAAAAAAGGCCAGGCTGTGCTACGAAATAAACGACACTAAAATGCTTTATTTCGGTGCTAAACATTTCGGTACTAAACAGGATTTTTGCCAGATCTTTGTTTTGGAAACGGACTGGTTATAGCTCTGAAACGTAGCATTTTCATGTCGTTTATTTTTCAGAACATCCTCGATTTTTTTTTATCAGTTTTAATGTCTTATTGTGCGTCTGTAATTTTTACTTTATGGTTTGTTTTGACGTTCTGAAGTTCCTTCGTAGTTAATAAACCAGTTGCCGAAAACAAAATAGACTGCGTTAAAGACTGGCCTTGTGACAGCATAAGATGCATTACACAAGACGGAAAAGCCAATATCGCAAAATGGGTTAAATAAATACGGATGTAAACGTATTTACGTTGCCTTTTGGACTTAAATGTCAGACTGCCTGTGCTGGGAATCGAACCCACGACTTTTGAAATCAAAGGCCGAGGTCCTACAGCTGAGCAATACTGACACAGCCTTATTTTTTCTATTTTTTTTTCGGGCCGTGTCAGAATGGCTCAGCTGTAGGACCTCGGCCTTTGATTTCAAAGATCGGTAGTTCGATTCCCCGCTCAGGTAGTCTGACCTATGAGTCCGAAAGGCAACGTAAATAGGTTTGCATCCGTATTTATTTAAGTATAAGATGCACTAATCTGAGAAAGAAAGAAAAGACAGCTTCCCCGACTGGGTTTCCAGCCCAGCACTTCTCGCTAAGTAACTGGATCCTGTAACCAATGTGCTACAGGGGCGGATGCAGGCTGCAGGCTCAAGCCGAACTTAGTAAAGCTGTTTCAGTCTTTCTCAGTGGTGACCTAAGGGCCACAAACATATATTAGGGAAAGCAAATTGCTTCTTGGCTTCCACACTTAAAAAATAATTAGTTTATTTTGTGTTCTCATAAGACCAGTCATTAATGCAAGCCGTTTACTTCATTAACTCTTTATAAGAATGTCATAGCTTTTATTGACAAGCCAGGATATTTCGTAGGATCTTGTTTTAATGGTCTTGAGAACGCCCTCTTGGTCCGACATTATTACTGACGTGCGTAAAATTTAGATATGTTCCCTGTTCCTGTATTAAAATCTCAAGTGTTTGCAATAGGTTGGGCAGTCGACCTTTTCGTTCTTAAATGAAACTAAATAAATAAATAATAAAATGCTAGGTGGTAAAGCACACAGGTCTAAAAAGGGCCCCAAAAATGTAATAAATGTTTGCCCTAGCACGGGCAGGAAGGAGGGGGGGGGGCACGAATAATGTTCAAGACTTACTAACATAGCTGTGTTAATTTTAAGCAAAACATGGTAAATTTGATAAACTAAAATGTTCTGTGTGTTACGTTCCAGTTCGCCGACGCTTAAAAGTAGTAGTAAAAATACTGACAGAGCGATTTTTCCCCCCGTTTTTTAGTCTTCTGTACAGCCGTACCGGCTGAGAAGACTATTACAACGACTTTGTCCGTCCGTCCGTCCGTCGCTTTTTTCTACTTCGCAACAGTACCAGCATAGATTAGAAAGTTAACTAGATATACCGTCTCACTTCTTCCCATCCTACGCGGAGCTCTGGCGGTAGTTGCGGCTACTAATACCTCTGCTAATGCTTTGCCTTCTGCTGCTTCGAAGGTAAAAGCATTTGCAAAGGTATTAGTAGCCGCAACTACCGGCAGAGCTCCGCGTAGGATGGGAAGAAGTGAGACGGTATATCTAGTTAACTTTCTAATCTATGGTACCAGATATTGACGACCATTGTTTACAACGTTAGATTCAGTGTGAGAAGTTAGTTAAATAACATGGCAAATTAAAACATCGTTACTTCCTTATAGCTAAAAGAATTCTTCGACGCAACTAAATTAAATAATAACATTTGATCGTCGAATTAAAATCCTAAGGTAAAACTCAATATAAACAAATGGATTTTAGCTTAGTTTAAAATAGTCTCGTCTTATTGTTGCATGAATGAATAGGCTTATCGTCGAACCAAATTCTCCATTATCTGCTACTTACGAAATTAAAACTGCATTTTTTTAAATTAGGCCTCAAAATGAAAATTAGGCCTAAAATCATGTTACCATGGCAACGTCAAGTTGCTACGAGTCGCTGTTCGCTTCATCAACAGCGTCTCTCTCGTCACTTCCCTACTACCACTGATCTATATAGGCTTAGGCTACGTTGCGTATTACTTGCCTGTAGGCGCACCGTGTTGCAAAAATGAATAGGCTTACTATACAATCCATAGCTCCGTTAGCTGCTACTTACGAAATTAAAACTGCTGGTTAAAATTAGGCCTAAAAGCTGACAATTATGCCTAAAATGTAAAATAGGCCTAAAAGCTAACACATTTTTAACCGTCGACAATTGTAATGGCTACTGCTTTTAGATTAGGATAATAGAGATAGCTGTTGTAGTGCATGATAGAGATGTGGGCCTGAACATTGGAAGTGGAGGAACTGGGCAGAAGACCGGTGCGACTAGACAGTCGCTGTAGCCGCTTGTTTTTTATCCTCCTCATTCCTCTATACTCGCTTGAGGGATTAGCAAATCAAAAAGATGTCAATCTGTCAAACGGAAATAACTTAAGAGAGCGCCACTGGTTTATTGATACATTATTACTTTTTTTCTTTTAAATACGGAAACCATTGTGTGTATCGATGCAGTTCAATTCAGACCTACTTAAAAGATGACAAATCAATGCAATGGCAAGATTTGATTTTGTCATTTCCTGGTGACGTGAGCTCTCAATCGACTGGACCATGAAGTCATTTCTTTTTTTTTCTTTATTTTTTTTTTTCTTTAGAGTAGTTTTAACACAATGTAATTATATTACGCTGTCTCTGTGTTATTACTTCGGCCAATGTCCGAATGATTGTGTATCAATCGCTTCGTTTCCTGGTGAGTAGGATTATTGCATCGCTACAGACAAACGAATGACGAATGCGTTAGAATTCAAACCAACAAAAGACTGATGCATACTTAGACTACCACACACATATTATAGGATGACTAGTTGGGTGGAGTTGGGTGCACCATCGATTAGGCCACATTTCGAGACAGTTGCGTTAGAATTCAAACCGATAAAACTGCTTCATACTTAGGCTACGGCACACTCATATTATAGGAAGACTAGCGGGTGGAGTTGGGTGCACCATCGATAAGGCCATTTCGAGACGTGCACCACAAAATTGTTGCAAAGTGAATTATTATTTCATATACAAAGATATATATACGAATGACGAATGCGTTAGAATTCAAACCAACAAAAGACTGCTGCATACTTAGACAGTGCACAAATGAAAAAATGCTTCGCGCATGCAGTTATTATTGCTGCCCACTTTGAAATAATTCAGCTCAGCTGTGGAAGCACGAATCTATGAAATAAAAACGCTTTTCTATCGTTTCAGGCTGCCCAACAACGTAGCTTAAAGGTACATCCGTCCCGGTTGGTTTTCCTGTATGGCTCAGTTTTGCAACATTAGTTTAGTTAAGATAAATACTTGGTAAAAGTTAAAAAGTATATATTGCAGTTAAAAAAAAAATCTGAATTGCACTAAAATTCCAATAATGAGATTTTCAAGAGAGATTAAGTACCCCTCCCCCCTTAGAAGAATTTATCAGACACAGTTTTCAATTCCAATTTACTTTGCTTCGCCCCTCCCCCCCCCCCCTCCAAAAAAAAAGAAAATTCTACGACACGCGCTAATGTTAAAACATACAGCTAACGTGCACTGTTGAAATAACAGAAAACGTTTAAACTTATACGTCAGGATTACTGCAATCAATATTACACATTTTATTGCCATTTTTGATACTGTGTTTCCAGTCTAAGTATCAAATATTCTTCCCTTTGCCCTATTCTCAAAGATTATGTACTTCAGTTGTAGGGCAGGATGAGAGGCGACCCAACCCTTCTATATGATACGTAAACAAATGCAGCTTCGTTTCAGTACATATAGGATAATTATGTGTCTGAATCTCCAGCTTAAGAATAATAATAACAATAATTAGCAAGAAATAATAATCTTTATTAACAAAACAACATCCAAGGTAACATAAAATAGTTTTTGGTAGAGGCTGCAATATTATATAGCTAGTATCGATTATTAAAGAAGTTTTACGAAGCCTCCAGCCCAATGCTGCCATCATGATGCTGAGGTGGGCTGTCAGAAATATTGCAAACATCGATGGATGAAATAAAATAGAATAAACATCTTCAATGTTATTGCGATCCATGACAAAGTCAAACTGATCAATAGCTAGAATTTCTTAGCCCGAGAAAGGTCAAGTGTCATCCAGTCTAAGATGATGTGCGGGGGTGGGTCTTGCACCACAAACATTAATCTGCGCATGTCCCATTTCTTTCCTAGAAATTCAGAAATGTATAAATTAGGAAACCGCAGAATAATGAGCCATTTTTAAGAACGCTCGAAGGGTGAATTAAAAGATGTGTTGACTATTGCGTCGCCTCCCTTATTCACACCGCTCAACCATACTGGCACGGCCTGTGACCTACGGCCGTGTCAGTATGGCTCAGCGGTAGGACCTCTACCTTTGGTTTCATAAGGTCGTGGGTTCGATTCTCCGCTCAGGCAGTCTGACATACAGGGTGTTCGGAAATTGGTGTCAAATATTTTGAGGGTCCGCTGTGTGATCAAAGATAAGAAGAAAAAGTCCTATAAACATGGGTCCGGAAATGCACCAGTCTTTAGTTACAGCTTCCCCCAGGTTTGGGGTAAACAGTTCTTAAATACCTCGTAATGATTCACCGTTTCCATTCCAAACTCAGGATATGTGCCATATCATACCTGGTATTTCAGTACTTCATAATACAGTATTGGGTCCCACAACTTATCAGAGGGAGAGGTAATTTTCTTATGGGGGGGGGGGGGATCAAACGTGGGGGAAGAGAGGAGTAACTGCTTTGGTCTTGTACTTTAATGAAACAAATTGTAGAAAAAACACATCGTGTGATTGAAAACAATCGAAAGTAGTACTGTACTTTCTTTCATTACGTGTAAAGACCAAGTAGGGTAAATCGTTTTCCAAGTTTGTGCCTCCCCCCCCCCTCCAAAAAAAAAAAA
>JAHWFP010210762.1:65294-90018 GCA_023313725.1 Lithobius niger
AAAAAAAAAACAACTACTGTACGTACATCTCTGTGGAGAGCACCAAACATTATCAATCGGGTATCCTCACCATTAAAAGTGAGGGATTTAATGTGTTTGTTTTCTACTCTTCAAGCAACGAAGCTTAAAACGTAAAAGTGGGGGAATCCTTAGAATTCGGATGATCACTTGTTTCATTGGCCGAAGCGGCGAGAACAACATTACTGTACTCAACCCACACATTTGAATTTGGTTGCTTATTTGTTTGTTTGTTTGTTGCCTTTGTCTAACGCTCCAGCTTCCACAAAGTTATTTTTTTCTAGCTTGTTTTTTCTGGTATGTACAATTTGTTTCATTAAAGTACAAGACCAAAGCAGTTACTCCTCTCTTCCCCCACGTTTGATCCCCCCCCCCCCCATAAGAAAATTACCTCTCCCTCTGATAAGTTGTGGGACCCAATACTGTATTATGAAGTACTGAAATACCAGGTATGATATGGCACATATCCTGAGTTTGGAATGGAAACGGTGAATCATTACGAGGTATTTAAGAACTGTTTACCCAAAACCTGGGGGGGGGGGGGCTGTAACTAAAGACTGGTGCATTTCCGGACCCATGTTTATAGGACTTTTTCTTCTTATCTTTGATCACACAGCGGACCCTCAAAATATTTGACACCAATTTCCGAACACCCTGTATAAGTCCAACATAAAAGGCAACGTAAATAGGTTTGCGTCTGTATTTGTATAACCCTCCTGAGCCGATTGGCTTTCCATCCTGTTTAATAGAGCAGTGACATTTGCCGCCATATTGGCACCAGTATGGGGTTTGGAGGGCATAACTACAAGGTGCACTACATAAAAATGGAGGGAAAAACAACGGAAGAGCGAATTTCTTAGGCTTAAAATAACGTTGTTTTCTCCAACAACAAAAATCGCGCGTTTTTGGTCTAAGAAATCACTCTTCACAGCATCGGCTTCAGTGTGACGACCTTCTGTTTCTCTCTGCAGTGCCCCTTGCAGCTAACCCATAAAGGCTCCAGCTTAGAGTTATACACAATAATACTACGTCGTGTCACTGCTTTATAGTAGGACCGTTACATACTGCAAAATTCTACAGAGGTCCTCTGAACCTGCCAGATGTATACCTTGTCGTATCATCGGTAACTTCATAATCGAAAAATCCCAAGAACACGTCGGTCGGTCATGAAACGCGGGATTGACGTCTTGCTAGCATAAACAACATTCTTACCTGAACACTGAGGTGATAAACACATGAATTATGTCAAATGTTTGGGAACCACCCTTCATTGTTTGGTGCATATATGCTTTTTCCTTGAGTGGAACTGGACGTGAAAGTGAAAAGGGTGGACCTAAAATGGCGCCCTAAACCTTTCTCCTTTTCCCTCCCGACTTGACCTGTCCTGCTGTTAAACTATTGTTTCGCATGGGAAGTTTAGACGGCGTTTTCGCAAGACTGAGGCGCTGGAAAACAGGAAGAGAATTAAGGACAAAGACTTGTTTGTTCATGGGAGTTTATTCCTAACAGACTGGAAGTTGATTGCTAATGTAAAGCCCTCTCCCCTCCCTCCATCAGTCTAGCCACGACTTTTCCTTCAGCTCGTAATTAGATTATATAATCAGGTCGAGTGAAATGAACCAAGAGATAGAACCCGTAATAAATTAATTAAGATGTCTGCTTCTATAATAAAGTGGAAATCCTTCGTACAATTGCTAGCACGTCAACTTGGGAAATGATGTTTTGGGGGTTGCCGACTCTAAGACTAGGGGTTAATTGGATTTTTTTTTTTTTTTTTTTTGCGCATGAGACTTCCCCTCTGCTTCCCTTCCAAGAGAGGGGAAGAGTAGGAGAATTACTTCTTTATTAGGCGGTTATTTTGATTGTAGAAATTTGACGGGTTCCGAGGGGTTGCTCGCTCTAGGATATCCCTCTACACACTCTGGTCAGAAATTCCTGGGGAATCCATGGATATATTTAGAAATCCCTAACCCGGAAATCCTAAAAATCCTGCCCGTCAGTGGAAATTCTAGGAAAATCTTGCAAATCTGTCTCGGGGTGGGGGGGTGGGGGTCCATTGAAGTGCACAGGGTGCTGTAAAAAGCAGTAAAGTGCATAGAAATCCTTTCGATAGTGCATTTGAACTTCCTGGAAATCATTGGAGTTTACTGCAAGTCCCAGGAAATTTTGGATCGTAATCTTACTGTACATCATTTTCTGAAGTGGCCAACCCCTCGGATGTTCGTTTCCCTCTTTAAGGTTTTCGTTCTGTTATCACAGTTTTTGTGGTTTGTTTTGGATTGTATATTTGGTACAGTATTTGTATTCTCTACCATGCTAGCTAAAGATACAATTCTAAAAAACCAAGGAAAGAAATAAATGTTTGTGTTACAGTATAAATGTGGAAGAAGGGTAATCGTATAATTAACAAACGATAACGGCAAAAAACTGAATAAAAGAGTTAAACGCAAGAAAAAAATGGTTCATGTTTCTGAACACCAAGTTTTTACACTACACGGTAGCAATGGTTCTACTATTCGTTCATGAATGTTTCACGTGCACCATCAATGAGCAACTTGTCCCAGTGCTGGGTTAAGCCATTTGGGGGGGCCCGGGGCGTTCCTCGCAAATTATCATCTGCAACGTTTTTAGTTTTGCCAACATTTTTACCCAAATTTTTAAAAATTTATCGACTCGTCACGCCAGGTAGGAGGTCTGGAGGAGCGCTGTGACCTCCCAGATGGCGTACGTGGCGAAACACCGGTCGCCGACAGATTTTTAAGTATTCTAAGACCTTTCCTGGCTTCAAACAATACTTTTCAGACATCTTTGGGCTCTAGAAAATTCAGAATTATATTGATCTGTCTTCACGGGGACCCTAAATGGCGCGTGGCTCATGAGTATTTGCCTACCCTGTGTACTGGGTAATCCAGTACTGGCTTGTACGCGCAAAGACGGAAGACGGTAGTTTACTGTTTACAGTTTGGCTTCCGGCGATAATAGCTTTGAGAACAAATTTGAGAAAATGGTAGGAAGTATGGGAAAAGGACATTTTTTAGCCATGAGCTGCACCTCAGTTTTTTTTTTTTTTTTTTTTTGGTGCGTGCTGTAAATGATTGGTGAGAAAGGAAAAAAATAAATGGTAAATACAGGCTTCGTGCCAGGCAATGCATTTTAAAAAGACTCGCCTGTATTAAGAAAAGAGCAAAGAAAAAATGTGAGTTCTCCACGAACTATGCAGTAAATGGGAGTAGAATGAAACGGGAAATTAGTAAATCTTACTTCCTCTACTTTGTGAATTTGCAAAATGGCTTTAAGTTAACGACTGAGTTGTTGGGAGCCTAATTTACGAGCTGAAAAACTGAATTTAAAACTTGCAAAGAAGGGCAAACGATGGACAAATAGTGTAGACTAGCTGGTTACCCTGCTAAAGACGGCACCTGCTTTGTAAAAGGTGTGTCACGTCCCCTACTCCCCCCTCCTCCCTCTCTTGGTGGGCAACATCCTTTAGTACGTGTGGGAGGACGGATGCATCGTAAATGAATACACGTTATCTGCCATTTTCCATTTCTCTCTCATGGTTTTCCACTTCTCGCTGCACTGCGGAGTACAGCTAGCTACTCAATATCTGTTTGCCTTGCAATTCTCCGTCGTGGTTTTCAATTATGGTATGAGATGACGCTCATGTTCTTTTGTCAGGTGCGAGCTATTCTGTCGCTCTGTTTCTGTCTCTGCCCTTCTCACTTCGTGGTTTCCAATTATGGTATGATATAGCACTCATATTTCTGTGCCAATCATAGTCCGGTTTGATTGGTCGTAGCTAATGACGTAGGAAGACTACAGCCAATCAGAGCTTGCTGCCGCTATTAGTCCTCGGTTGCTTACGGTATTAATAATGTAGGTAGTGCGAAAGAAAATGAAAAGTACAACAACTTCATGAAAAGTTTGCTCTGTTCTTCAGTTGGAGTTCTGGGAAGGTATTTTTTTTTTTTTTAATATTCTGTGCTGGCGTACCAAAAGAGCTACAAGATCGGAGGAAGAAGTAAATTCCTAGGCACATCACGAGCTTTGTCAGGGTTCCCAAGGAAATCCTGAACAAATTTAGCGTGCAGCAACAGCCCAGTGGTCAGCGTCCTCGTTGCCAAACAAAGTCAATGCCAGTTCGAATCCTTCGATTGACATAACGATTTATACGATCAATTTCATACAAGCAGGAGCGGTATTCGGTGTGAGAATTTCTGTTTTCTTTCCGGAAAACTATTCTCCGAAGTAGGTTCGATTTACGGTTTCGACTTAGATTTTCGATTTACGATGTTTAGTTTCACGATGTTTACGATGTTTTTCACTGTTTGGCCTAGCGATACTAGCCCCATCGTATTTCGTCATCCTTCGTATAATTACGTTTGCGTCAGCGTTGGTATTTCGTTTTAAGTTGGCCTAACCTCATTTTTATGCCTCTCATAGACGAAGATAAACGTAACGCTTCGAATCCTAACGCGAAGCAGCTACGTGTTTCCGTAAAAAGACTGACGAGTCACGAAGATGACGTCATTGCCCTAATATTAGAAAGCAAACCGCTTCCTCTTAGTGAAATATACTGTCTACAGTACATCTGTGGTTTTTTGGTTGGTGACCATTCAGGGACAAGTTAAGCTTTGATTTATACTGTGATTACCAAACAGAAAGGTGTGGTCTTTACAGCGTTAGGGCGCGTTTATGCAAAGAGACCTTCTCGCTAGCTCTACGCTATTTGCTAGTCAATCGTTATTTACTTACGATTAATTTCATGTTTCTACTATAAATGAATGCGGTAATAGATAACAAATTTAATGTATTACAAATAACAACACGGATAAAGAACAAAGTGTAACTGTAATTTTAAACATTGCTACAACATTGGGGTCATTCACTCTATTTCCAAAATGTGCTATCCTTGCTCAAAAAACAGCTTCTGACAATGGTCAAACGATGGTAGAATAAATAGCTTCTCGCAGCGAGAATTCAAAATCCAGCGTGGCGTCCATTTCGGGGTTTCGAATCGGAGACAGACCATCAAATGGCGGCATTGAGAAATCAGTCCGACTTTTTGTACTGCAGCAAAAATTGTTTTCTTGTCATGAATCGATACTGTCACGTTGCACGCATGGTACGAGGCAGGAGGAGAAGAGCCGAGTCCGTGTTGTTACCATGGTTATTACGTAAGCCTATAGATACCTAGAAAGCCGCATGCTCCGGTAAAGGCGAGAAGTAGGCAACAGATTTACCAAGTAAAACCAAGTAAAAGCTAGTGAGCGAGAAAATTGCTATTGCGTAAACCCGCCCTTAAGTTGTGTTTTTTTTTTTCAGTGTAATTCGAGCGTGGTGGTCGTTTCACGTAAAAAAACAAAAATTCTCTCTGTAATTCAATAATAAAACTGACATGAATTCTCCTCAGCTTCCCGGTGTTTCTCGAGAATAGAGCAGTGTGACATGACGTAGTATTATTGCATATAACTCTATGCTGGAGCATTAATGGGTTAGCTGCAAGGGGCACTGCAGAGAAAAACACAAGGGCCTCATACTGAAGCCGATGCTGTGAAGAGTGATTTCTTAGACCTAAAACGCGCGATTTTTGTTGTTGGAGAAAACAACGTTATTTTAAGCCTAAGAAATCCGCTCTTCCGTTGTTTTTCCCTCCATTTTTATGTTGTGCACCTTGTAGTTATGCCCTCCAAAACCCATACTGGTGCCAATATGGCGGCAAATATCACTGCTGTATAGGTCGGCGAACGAATTACAGGAGTGATTAGCAAACAACTCCCTCACGACAGGTTACAAAAGTAGCAGGATTCTTTCTTGTCGGTTCCTAGCCCTCTTAAAATCCTCCTTATTTGGGACCCTGTTGCGAGGGGATGGTGAAGTTCCCAGTTGGCACCCATGGACGTCGACCTGTCCTTTACAACCAGCTGACTACTTGTTGAAAATGGCAGCTGCCGGTTGGTCAGCTTTTAAAGAAACCTGATCTTGAGATGCAGGTGGTGGATGTAGGAGGGTCGCCTTGTCTCTTTCAAGCCTGGACCTGTTGCTCACCTGCTTTGGGATCCTAAAATTGGCTTGTGCCAATGGATGTTTTTGTCCCTCGCTGGGAACTACCAATACAAGACGACGTACGAGACGCAGACGTCACGACCAAGGTGTAGAGGTGTGCGCCGATAAAACATTCTTCGGCGGTGGCGACGATTTTTTTTTCTGCGGCGGCGACGTAAATCGGCGCGCCGGTATTCGGAAGGCAGCGGCAAATTTAAAAAAAATTGTAGACAGTAGCGGCAGCGTCGGCGAAATTCCTGTAAAGTATGCGGGAAAAAAAAACCCGATTTTTTTCTCTTAATTGGCGGAAAAATAATTTCTACGTGTAATCGCTACAGATCAGAATGCTTAAGAATTTTGATTGTTATTAAAAAAAAAAGACAATTCGGTTATTTGTTGGCTGATTATTATTATATCCATTTCACAGTTTGTAACAACACCTAGACGTGTGCACCGCCGCGCCACCCGCCGCCACCAGCCAAAAATCAAACGTTGCGGCAGATAATTCAGCCATTGTTTTTAACAATTGGCTTTTTTACTGCAATTGTTAAAAGGAATTATCGGTGGCAGCGTCGTCGCGTCATGAAAGCAACCTGCACAGAGGTGGCGCACGTGGCGTTTGATTATTGGCTGGTGACGGTGCGTGGTGCGGCGGAGCACACGTCTTTGGTGTACTGACCATACGGGAAAACGGGAGGTTTCCTTTAGCGCCGGTGCACACGTGCGGTACCACATTTGCGGGCGACGCTGCGGTACCGCATTTGCGGTTTGGTTTACGTGACATCTGTTGGGTGCTGCACACGTACCTGCGTCGACGTTGCGTTACCGCCCGCTGCTCGTGCGGTCGTTTTGCACGTCCGCTATTCCATCCCGTCAACGCAGCGGTACCGCAGCGTTAAAAAAACGCAATTGCGTCTCTGAGTACCTTCGGTGACTTGAGCGGTGCGCACGTCCGCCGTTTACCGCAAAAGCGTTACCGAAAATGGCGTCCAATTTCGAAGAAATAGACATGGAATTGTTTATTGGGGGAGTTAAGAACTATCCTGAAATATGAAATGTTGCTGCAGAATTGATTGAAGACTCATTGGGAAGTAATTAAAGAACTTATCCGAATTTTGTAGTTAATCTGGAAAGGGTATATAACATATTCCCCTGGTACGTCTTAAATTAGTACATCAATGTACCAAAATTCGTCGCATTGGTTTTAAAATATATTTCTTGTTCACGAGGTAGGTGAAAAAAGCAATATCGTCTCATTGGTTTCAAACTATAAGTGTTTGTACACGAGGTTAGGGAACCGAACGCGCACATACGTCACCGAAGCGGCACATATATTTAAAACAATTGTAAAAGTGCAACATGAAGCACTACTTCAACGAAATTGAGTTTTTAATTATAAATATGTGTGTCGTTAAATTTCTGTGTCCCCCCCCCCCCTCATTACAACAAGACAATGACTAAAAGCATTAAGTAATTTTGCCTTTAATATGTTTCCCAGCCCCAAAACCCGTGTCAATATGTCTCAATATGTGCCCGAAATACCGTTGTTGTCCCTGATCAGGACTGATTGGCTTTAAAATAAATATTGCCAGTTTTCCTAATCATAATGGTTGCAAAACTAAGCGTACCGTACGTACGAAAATCATATGTCACTTGGTTGGATGGACTTTTAAAACGTAGAGCGCTGTCATAATACCGATCTCAAATACCAAGTTTGGTTGGTCTATGTGACTGTCTATGTCATTTCTGGGGGAAACTACAGGGTTCAAATTTTTACTTTCAACGTGGAATTTCATCCTGAGGCTTAACGGACTGACACCAAAGCTCCGGAAATATTTGCAGTATTTGGCAAAGTCCCTGTTAGGACTGCTGGCCAGAGTAGCGTGAGAGGCATCCACGCTCCTTCAGCGGCTATGGGAACTATTCTGGGCTATCTTTCGGTCGCAAAGATGAGGTTTTCCCGGTTCTAATCCCCGGGTTGGCTCTCCCTTTACCAGATTTTTCTTTCAAAAAAAGTCTGGTAATTGAGCCGGTTCAACTAAATACGCATTAAATTACTTCGGCTGACTTAATTAAGGCATGAAAAAATTAATTTTTAATAAATAAATAAAATAAAATAACGTTCTTCACTGGTTTTTAAAAGTCCGGGTGGGGGGTTGGGGGGGGGCGGGAGGCAAGATATTATTTGGAAATTAGCTACGACAACTTTTTTTTTTTTAATTCTCATTTTTAGTTTCGTGGTCATTGTAAAACAAGAGAAAATGCACTTTCACTCACTATACAACACCGACAATCTCATTTTTTTGAATGGGAAAAAATTCTTCGTAGTTCACAACCGATTGTGGAAGAGATTAGGCCTACTACTTTATCTGGAAGCAGGTGTGAGGAATGAAAGTGAGCGTGACTCAAGTGGGAGTAAGAGGGAGGGGGAGGGAGGGAGGAGGGAGGGCAACAAAGAAGGGAGTCCATTCTGGGAATTACGAGGTCATTTCCATAGGACTGGGAGACAGACATTCACCCGGCCAAACAATGGACGCACTTTGGGGCCAAAGATTTATGCATTTACTTCGTTAAAGTTACAATCTTTCTTCTATTATTAAGACCGAGTTTATGCACTCCGGCGACGTGCTACAACATTATTTTGTATGGCAGGCAGTAGGAAGTTCGTTGATCCACGTGTAGAAATTTGTCATCGTTAAAGTTAGCTGGGGTTATATATCAAACCGAACATACTAAAAATCATGAATTTATTTTGTTCTTATTAACTTATAACTTTTATTAAGTTTTGTTAACTTTTTCGTTGGTCCGTGATGCCTCGGGGCTTGTTTGAGAGGGGCCCAATCTGAATGGGGGGGGGGGGGGGGGGGAAATCCCGGATTCCCTTACAGATCATGTTATGTTCCACAAAATACTTACTACATGATACGTAATGCGGGTAAGTTCCTTAAATTACTTCACGTAAATCTTCTTACATTATAAACTAGTCTCATAGGAGAAATGAAGCAACCGCTACGACCCCCGGAAGGGGAACAATGAAAACGTGCGAGTGTGTCAATTCTTTGGCTTGAAGTTGAAACTGGGACGTTGTTGCCCTGAAAAGAAGCTGAAATTGGCACATTGTTGCCTCGACTAAAAATTTGCTCTAACAATTAACCTTCTAACAAAACACCGTGGTAATCTCAAGGGCAAGTATTCCATGACGTCATGCACCCTTCTTTTCCACACGTTACGCATCACTTAAGTCACAGCGAAAGACTGGGAGGGGGGGGGGTCAAAGTGTGCTGTTACCATTAAGCATACGATTATGCATTAACTGAACCTAGAAGAGAACAAACAAACAAGCACGGGAGCTGGGAGCCGGGTACGTGTTCAACTACGTATAGCAAAGAGGAGAAAGGGAAGGAAACCAAAAGGAGAGGGAGAGGACGGGATAAAAGGAGGAGGGGAGAGGGGAGGGAGAGGATTGGCGGGAGAGGATTGGCGGAAAGGGGGAGTGTTACACAAACAAAAATCTACTGTTGCAGTGAACGATCAGGCAACACCGAGCAAATACTGGGAAACAACCACGGGTCAAGCAAATCCCCGAGCGAAGCCGGATACGATGCTAGTTAAAAAATAAATCACAAGGTACAAAGGTAAACGAAGTAAACAGTTTCCATTACAGACTGGTCTTGCGAATCCAAGATACACAAATCTGGGAAAGAAAGAAAAGACGCTAATAAAGCTTACATGAACCCAAAAATTTGTCCCTTCCCATCCAAATCTAACAGTTAAATAACACACAGACACATTAGGGCCAAAATTGAAGGGTAGGGCGGCAACGAAATGGATAAATGCACCCCACAGAGGCTGGGGCGAACATTACAAAATGTAGGATACAGCCGGTTCTCAAAGGTTCTTCTCCCCCTCCCATCACACATTTTTAGACCAGCCCCTGTTCAAACATTCTCTTATTCACATCTTTGCCGTACTTCGTTTAATTTTGCCGTATCTCACAAGAAGTACTGTTTAATTCTTCCAAATAAGATAAGATAAGCTAAGATTTATTCTAAAAGGGAGAAAAGGAACCCAAATAGGCAAAACCAGATGCAACTAACAATGGTCCAAATACAAAACTAAGAGTTGAAAATATGCATAAAAGTAAAGCAGAAGAATTTGTAACTCCAAAAAGTCTCTATTGAAACGTTTTACATTCATTATATTAGGTCCATCCGATTTTTCAGAGGGGACAACTATTTCCATCTAGCTAAACTAAATAATAATTAAACACACGCTAGTTTCGTTTAGTTTCGTTTAATTTTAGGCTGAAAACTGAGTAGAAATTCCCACATAAAACGCATGGCGCCCTCTATAAACTTAGACAGAACTAATGGGAATGAATCTAAGACGTTTCGACACTGGGTGTCAGTCACAAATTATCCTCCCCAACCGTATAAATTCTTGATCAAAGTAACACTAAAAGTAACTGCATACGAGACGAAAACATTTCAATCGCAGAAAGAGAAAAAACAAGCGGCTGCAGCGACTGCCTAGTCGCACAGGTCGTCTGTACAGTTCCTCCACTTGGAATCTTGAGGCGCACACCTCTACACGCACCAACAGCAATCTCTTCTATACTAATCTAAAAGCAATGACCATGATAACTGCCGGTTAAAACTGTGTTAACTTTTAGGCCTATTACATTTTAGGCGTAATTTATAGCTCTTAGGCCTAATTTTAACCATCAGTTTTAATTTCGTAAGTGCAGCTAACAGAGATTTGGATTGTATAGTAAGCATATTCCTTTTTGCAACACGGTGCGCTCTTCGGCCACACAATTACAGTGTTACAACGTAGCGCGCAACGTATAGCCTCTATAGATCAGTGGTAGTAAAGAAGTGATGAAGCCAACAGCGACTCGTAGCAACTTGACGTTGCCGTGCTAACATGATTTTAGGCCTAATTTTCATTTTTAGGCCTAATTTTTAAAAATGCAGTTTTAATTTCTTAAGTAGCAGATAGGCCTAATGGAGAATTTGGTTCGACGGTACGCCTATTCATTCATACAACAATGCGACGAGACTATTGTAAACGAAGCTAAACTCCATTTGTTTTTAGTTGCGTGTTATCTTAGAATTTCAATTCGACGATCAAACGTTATTATTTAATTTAGTTATGTCGAAGAAGTCTGTTAGCTATATAAGGAAGTAACGATGTTTTAATTTATCATGTTATTTAACTAACTTCTCACACTGAATCTAACGATGTAAACCGTGGTCGTCTCTATCTGGTGTCGTTGCGAAGTTGAAAAAAGCGACGGACGGACGGACGGACGGACAAAGTCGTCGCAATAGTCTTCTCAGCCGGTACGGCTGTACAGAAGGCTAAAAGACAAAAAGTTTCCCTTCTCTTTTTTCCCTTCATCGAATAATTGTTGATTTGACGTATTAAGGAGGAATTAGAAGAAAATTATAAAATGCTAGTGATGGTGCGCGTCAGTGTATATGGTATGGAGGGGGATAACATTATCACCATCCGCGCTTTTCACCTGTTAACCATTATGAAGGGGGGCGCCGGAGAGACAAGGCAAAAAAATAGGGAAACCGCGAATTAACCCCCTTTTCAAGTAGTAAGACTATCTAGGGGACGGAGAGAGATAATTTTGCAAGGAAATACTTAGCATTGTTTTCGTTTTACGATCGACGGGATCACGAGAAAACTCTTTCACAAATGTACAGTGTTGAGGTCACGTGCAAGGCTTTCAGACAGACAAAACCCATATTTTCAGCGAGTATCGTAAAAATAAATTATTGTTCTTTCTGGCTTTAATAATTTTTTCCCGCATCTTTTATTCATTAGTCATTCGTTTTTCCAGTTTTGAATTTGCTTATTAATTCTGACAAATAGAGAGGATGCTTCCTCAAGTTTGTGAGCCAAGGCTGTTTCTAGGGCAGGGCTGTTGATTTAATTTACTAAAATCGGTAAGAACAAACATAATTAGCCTATACCTAGCAGGATTTTGTGACATTTACAAAATTCGGGCTGAGATTGCGTAACGATGTAATGAGGATGTTTTTCAAGTCTTGCGTCTGTCTCTCTCTCTCTCATATCGAATGGACCAAGTTCATTACGATCGAAGGGAAGGAAGCTGGCAGGAAATAGGAAATGAATGCAATTGAAAACATTATCAGCGTAACGGTCTCGTTGAATAACACGCCCAGAACGAATGTGCAAATCACGACCGTCTGATAGCGAAAAGTGATTTTCATTGGGAAATACTTATTAATAATAAATTCATTCGATTCGTCCAAGATAACGCTCGTATACGGTAGTGACCACGAAAAATACGATCTAGGCAAAATTACTTCCGGGAAAAAACACCGTGGATAACTACCCCCTGAAAAAAGTATCGGACATCTCCCCCCCCCCCCGGGGACCCACCCCCTCCCCGAAAATGACAGGGGACAAATTCCCCCCTTAACTCAGGCATTATTTCTCAGGATATGATCTCCTCCCCGGACATGATCCCCCCCGGACTTTTTCGCTCCAGAGATTTTCCCATGTTGAAAAGTTCACATGTTGAAATTAGTGAGAAGTTATGTCCATTTAACTCCATTTGAAAAATGTATTTGATTTTCATTAACGAAAATAAAAAAAAGAAGTGATATCATATCAAAAACCAAAACTGGTAAAAGGGGCCGCCAAGTTCCGAATGGTTCGGCCCTTCAAAGGAGTGATATCAACACACCAAAACATTTGCCATCTTAATCGCACCGGATAATACTTTGGACGTTAAATGAAAACTTGAACATTGCTACCGAAAGTAGCAATGTTGTAGTTTTCATTTAACCTTCGAACTATTAAGCGGTGCGATTAACTTGGCAATTGTTTTGGTGTGTTGATATCACTCCTTTGAAGGGCCGAACCATTCGGAACTTGGGGGCATTGATACCAGAACTACCTGGCGTGGCCCAGGCGTTAACCAGTTCACAGCAAATCCTAAACAAATAAAAAAAAAAAACAATAACAGAGATGATTAATGTCAATGTCAATGAATTAATGAAGCAACAATGTTAAACAATGTAACCAACAATATAGAAAAAATGTTAAAACAACAATGTTGAACCATTGTCAATCATTGTTTCAAAACCTACGACAAGACATTGTCTGCCGTAAGTACCGCCTTTACGGGGGCGGTCATTTATCGCCCGGTTGGGGGACACATGGGGGGGGGGGGGGGGGTCATAAAAAAACATTGGCCCAAACTAGAGGAAAAAGTCATTTTTGGCCCTCAAACATGGCACTTTCAGCAGTCAAAATTTATAATAATGCTTCAGCTTCTGATGGGCGTGCCCGTCAGATCCTTCACCCCAATGATGTGAGTATTTACATGGTTTTGAAGATGTAAGTAGCAGCACTGCCTAGTGCAGGTTGTTTTTTTTTTATAAACTTCTGGAAAAGCCTTACCTTTCTTAGCTTCCTTAGCTTCCTTAGCTTCTTCTACCATTCAGGTGCTGACTAGGGATGTGGCTGTAGGCATAAGTAAGCAGCGCGTTAGGGACATCGGTGTTTTATAGAACACGTTAAACTCAAGTTTGTCCTTTCGTTTAAAACGACGAACGTTTTAATTACAACTAGAGGTAATTAATATGCCTTGTCCTTCAATTAACGGTCGAAGTGACAGGCATCAAATACCTCACGAGTCAAAGGCTGTCTATTTTTAGCAGCGCGTAAAATGGTCGAGCATCGTAATACATAAGTGTAAATCGCAATGACTTCCTTTAATAAATTAGCCATAGTGTCAACAATGCGCTCTACTGGGTTCAGCACTGCAGGTGACAAAAGCTCTTATAGCAGCGTCCGTCCAGAGTGGGGGCGTTGTCCGTGGCCAAGGCCATTGGTTTGCGCCAGTCGCAAAGATGGACTTGTGTGCAGTTGGTTCCCAGCCATGCTGGACTTCTCACGATTTGATGGGGGTCAGGACGACACGCTCACATCATTTAATCGAAACAAAAAAGTGAAAACAAAACTGGATTTACACCTTTCTTCTTCTGATGGCAAGAGTGCAAACGACTAGCCGTATTTTCAACTGGCAGTTTTACGAGGACTAAAAATGTTGAATAATAAATATTAATGCGTAGGCTATGACGTAAAGAGTAGGTTTACGTGTAAAAATAATGTGGTGCGACGAGTGCTTGTTAATGTGCTTCTACCCACACACTCAATGTTTTTTTTTCTTCTTCTTTATTTGTTTTTTGTTCTTTGCGGATGTAGAATCGTTACAAAGCTATAACGTAATCGTAAGAACAAGACACAGCTCATCTGTCCCAGTCAACTTGGACATAATTCTGCACTTAACAGAAAACTAAGCAAATGCCGTCGTAGCAGTCGGGTACTGCAAGAAAGTCTAGTGTACGACCATTAAGACGAACAAAATTGTACGTGTCATCACCCCGCTGGGTTTCGAACTTGGTTCATACTGGTACACTAGAACGACTGGTTCATGACTGCTTTACAGCAGTCGGCGTGTATTCAGAAGACGTGGGTTCGAACCCCGGCCAACGAATGACATTGAAAATGTTTCGCCTAATTCACTGTACTTCATTCTTGTGACTGCAGCGACGAGTCTTTATTTAAGTATATGTTTATTTTATATAACTTTTCATAATCTTGGTGGTTATGAAACCATTATACAACTACTACGTGCTTGTTGGATTGTTTACCAGGCAGACAATGACAGAAAGAAAAAAAAAATACGAGTACGCAAAAAAAAATGCTAAATTTTATTTGTGAAAATCCACATACATTCAACAAGACGGAAAGCTAACTGGACTCGAGAAGCTTTAAATAAATAAGTATGCAAAACCTATTTACGTCGATTTTTGGACCTAAACGTCACACTGCCTGAACGGGAAATTAAACCCACGATCTTTGAAACCAAAGGCCGGAGACCTATCGCTAAGCTATTCTAACACGGCCTAAAACGGAAATAAATAAATAAATAAAATCGGTTCACCACTTTATGGTGTGGTAGGATGACGGAAGGGCGGGGAGCCACTAATTCCGTTCCTGGGATAAGGGGGGGGGGGTGGCAGGCTGGATCATGCTCAGCCTAACTGTCTACCGGCCGTTTTAGGAACATATTTAGCCTTTCCGTTGTAAGAAACCTGCGGAAAGCAAAAACAGTCGGAGCGTTTACAGTCTCCGTCCTGAGTGAATTCCAAATAGGGACTACCCTAATTGTAAAAAAAAATAAATAAATAACGACGCACGTCAAGGCGAGAAGCCTGAACAGCAAGTTTCAAATTATGGCCCCTGGTACAGATTATGTTTGGGGCAAAATCAAAGAATGGAAGATCATTGGAGATCAATCCATGAACGATCTTGTACACCAATAAATTACCATGACAGAATGCCTTTAACACGTACACAAGTACATACTTTCCAATCGCCATTGGAGGGATGCTTGTTTTGTGTGCCACACTCCAAGTGAAATTGAAGGCCGTATACTCGGTCTTGAACTCCTTGAAAACCCTTAAATTACAAAAAAAAAACCTTGAAAACCTTGAAAATTGGCATTTTTCTTATCAAAAGTCTTGAACTGGCATTGTACTTTGTGAGTATACTTGGTTTGGAATGAGGTTAATGCTATATAACAGTAGTGTTAATTTAGGTACAAAATTAAATAAATAAATAGAAATAATTTGTCAGCCAATCCATTTCTTCTTTGAGCGATGCTCCACTCGGATTGGACGAGAAAGAAAGAGCGAGCTGCCGTGCAGTGCAAGCAATTGTTGCCAGAATTGCTTGTCATTTTACGACGGTTTAGCTTCTTACTGCAAACTAAGATTATAAACGGGACAAAAAGCCAATTTGGCTCGATAAGTGTTAAATAAATACGGATGCAAACCTATTTACGTTGCCTTTTGGACTTAAATGTCAGACTGCCTGAGCGGGGAATCGAACCCACGACCTTTGAAATCAAAGGCCGGAGTCCTAACCGCCTGGTTAGGACTCCGGCCTTTGATTTCAAAGATCGTGGGTCCGATTCTCCGCTCAGGCAGTCCAAAAGGCATTTAAGTCCAAAAGGCAACGTAAATAGGTTTGCATCCGTATTTATTTTACTGCAAACTAAGAGCACAGTGGTGTCAACGATGATATCTGGCAAAATACTGGTATTTAAAAATGAATTTTGAGAGTTTATTGTGCAAAGAGCTTTACAAGCTAGCAAGGATGCAAGCTAGCCTTGAACAGCCTTAAAAAGCCTTGAAAATGGTTTTGTCTGGTGTTGTACGAACCCTGCGAATGGAACACACAATAAAGCGTGAAATTAGGGATTAAACAAGACGTTAAGCCAAATGGACTCGAGATGGCAGTATGGCTTAGCGGCTCAGTCCATTTCAGGAATGCGGTCGTATTATTCATGACAATAATATAAATAATGCCTCCTGACGAAACAATTTTGTCAGTCGCTTCAGAACTCACTTTACCGACTGTTTTCGTTGCTAGCCGGCAGAGCTAAAACCGCCGCCATCTTGAAATTTTTCTAATATAAAGGCGAGTCACTGCGTAAATGCGCCGTGACACACTTGGCTACATTCAGTCAAACTAATGAAAACGTAGCGATAGCTTCCCCACCCCCACTTTGGATGCAAGAAAACAATGAGCGTGAAAGGAGGGGGGTCATTTCCTTTTAAAAATAGTGCTTTTTCTTAAATATTATCCGTCACAGAAACTCTGATTAATCAGCCACTGTCTGTCAATAATATATTTTCTTTTCATCTTGTGGGGAGATGCATCAAGCTAGGGTGAAGTTGTCTGACAGGTTTTGCATTCAGCGTCCATATTTGGCGTCTTTTCCATTTCCTCGGGCGAGAAAAGGTGTTTTGTAGTAGGCGGGAAAACGAAGGCGAAAGTTAAAAGGAAGAGGTTAGCAACGCCCGACCAAATTAACAAACGGGCCCCGCAGCCATTTTCGAAGATCAATTGGAATCGATGTTCATGACCTCGTTGAATTCAGCCTTCCTGGATTGGATTTTGACCTTGTTGTCAAGGGTGTTAAGACAACCGGCTTGGAAAAACAATAAAAATAAACCGGTTCATTTGGTTATGGACACCAAACTCTCACTCTTGTATAGAGCTTGCTTGTCGAGTTTTGAGTTACGTTGACCGGACACACAATTGACGTCCAAAAATGATAAAATAGAAGCTGCCAAGTTTCCGAAAAGGATCGGGCTTAGAAAGTAGTGATATCATTATACCAAGAAGACGCCGCCAAGATTAACCCAGGTAGCCAGTCAACTTAGAGACTGGTCTTTAAATAAATACGGATGCAAACCTATTTACGGTGCCTTTTGGACTTATGTCAAACTGCCTGAGTGGGGAATCGAACGCACGACCTTTGACACCAAAGGCCAGAGTCTTACCACTCAGCCATACTGACATGGCCTTCAGCATGGCTGAGTGGTAGGACTCCGGCCTTTGGTTTCAAAGGTCGTGGGTTCGATTCCCCACTCAGGCAGTCTGACATTTAAGTCCAAAAGGCAACGTAAATAGGTTTGCATCCGTATTTATTTAACACCTATCGAGCCCAGTTGGCTATCTGTCCTGTGTAGACTGGTCTTTATTCATTGCTCGGGGAAGGAGTTGGGGATGGGGACTGGAGGAAATTGGAGGGTCATGGATAAAAATATCCATGACCCTCCAATTTCCTCTACTTCGTCCAATTTGGACCCAATTAGAGAGAGGTAGGGGGGGGGGGTGTCAGAAATATTTTAGACCTCGTCAGTCACACACAAGAAAAACCACTGACCTAACTAGGCGAAAAAGTCGTTTTGGACCTCAAAAATCACATTTTCACCAGTCAAAATGTCTAAAACCTCCTTAGTTTCTTCACCCCGACACCCCAGACCCCGTAATGTGTTTACACAGTTTTGAATCTGTCTGTGTCACCTAGTGTTGCTATATCATTCAACTGTCTATAAATGTCTTGCCCCCTGAGTCCATGACTTTTGGTGTCTTTCCGGTGCTGACTATGTTCGGGTTGTAGGCATACAAGCAAACGGGGTGTCCATGACACTTATTTTATGAAACTCCACACAACATGGGCGTGAGGAACATCGGTGTTTTATAGAACAGACTGTTTTAACTCAATCTAGTTTTTTCGTTAGAAACGAGGCACGATTTCCTCATAACTAGTAGTAACTTGACGGCGCGGAATGACACTCACTGCATTTGGCTTCAAGAAATAACTTAATGTGCAGACAGTCTCAATAGGCATACGAAAAGCGCATTTGTGTGTGTGTGTGTTGGGGGGGGGGGGATTGCATTATTTCTGAACCTTTAGTAGAGGGGAAGGGACTTTTTCAGGTGTGGAGGTGGGGAGGTGGGCCATAGAAAATTTTGTGATCACATTTTCAATTCCTCTGTTGCCAAACCGGCTTAAATAATGCCCAGTCAACACATAAACATTTTTCCTTGTGGTTTTCCACTTGGTGCTGCACTGCAGATTGCAGCTATTCACTTTCTGTTTTGCGTTTATCCCTTGTGGTTTCAAATTATGGTTTGAGATGGCGCTCATGTTCTTTTATCAGGTCAGGCGAAAGTTATTAGAGGATCGCCCATATATCGTCCGTTTTGCTTGGCCGAAGCAGATGATGTAGGAATACAACAGCCAATCAGAGATTGCTGTCGCTACTAGCTAGTCATCACTCACTTACGGTACTAATAATGTAGATATTTTGATAAAATGTAAAATGTAAATGTGATTTGTAAACTGTAAATTGTCCTTGCAAGGTTTTGTGTAACCGTCCTTTTGATACTTCGAACTGTGAAACGAAGTAATTGCGTTGAGTCATGAAATACGAACACACCATTTTATTTCGCTTATCAACAATGCCATATTCTGCGTATAACCCATCATTGTTTGCTCGGTAGCAATGGGTTTCTTAGATGGGGGAGTGACTCCTAGGATAAGTATACTCTAGTAAGCTAAGTAAAATAAAATTTAAAAAATGGGTTTCACAGAAATTCAGCGTTGTTGAGCGTCCCAAAAAACAACGGTTCAGTTTGAGACAGGCGCCTATTTTTGTCTCGTGGAGCTGTTTTGCCATTTTTTTGTAAAGTTACGCACTTTTTCTATTTTTGTTCATACTTTCTATGAATCAACACGTCGAAAAGTGTGTTTAGCCTATATCAACGTTTGCTGGATTACTGGATCTTTCACTTTATACGCCTACTAGTTGTTCCCCGGCGTAACATACGCCGTTCTAGCAGATACCCGCTGATTCAACTCGGCTCTAATAGTCAGCATTATTGAAGTAATAGTGTTTGTTTCTAATCGTTAGAGCGCATATCCATTTCATTGTCTGCCGCTCGCCCTTTTTCTCAAATCTCAAATCATTTATTGCAGGAATCTAAAAGTTCGTGACTATACATCCCTTTTTCTTCAGATTCAGATTAGATTTTTCTTTGCTACCGTTGCAAGAATGAGCCCACTGGCCCTCTTGCTGATTTTTAAAGCTTCGTTTGTTTAATCGTGATCCCTAATAATCTGGCTGTTGCAGACATAGGGCCTTAGGGCTTCGGGCAGATAACCAGGAGTGGTTAACGCTCGTTAAACCCTTTGAAACCTTTGAAACTTAATAATCCATCAACATCATTAAGTCTGCTCACCAGCGAAATATATATATATATAGATAATTTCAATATTATTGTACTATAACAGCTGAGCAAAATTTGCATATCGTCGGTTCGAAACTCTTGTGGGGTTTACGTAATCCAATGAACTCAAAAACAATACTATTGTTCAGCATTGTTGGACTTCAAAGAACGTTCTGGCAACAATGTAAGCAGGTTACACAACAATGACCCCAGTTCACGATTTAAGCTACGAAACCTTTGCTACCATTCAAACAGTGCCTCAAAAATTGGAGACCGATATGAATCAGTTCCGATAGCCATGTTCGCTCGAGCCCCAGTAAATATCTACCCAATCCAATCCAATCCAATCCAATCCTACGCTAGCCTAACCCTTTGTGCACACAAATTCAACAACTCTGAATTTCATTGGCTATAATTACTTCAGAGATTAAAAATTTAGCATTATATATTGCTATAGAGCAGTGACACGACGTAGTGTTATTGTATATAACTGTATGGTGGAGCCTTAATGGGTTAGTTGCAAAGGGCACTGCAGAGAGAAACAGAAGGGCGTCATACTGAAGCCGATGCTGTGAAGAGTGATTTCTTAGCCTAAAACGCGCGATTTTTGTTGTTGGAGAAAACAACGTTATTTTAAGCCTAAGAAATCCGCTCTTCCGTTGTTTTTCTCTCCATTTTTATGTAATGCACCTTGTAGTTATGCCCTGCAAAACCCATACTGGTGCCAATATGGCGGTAAATGTCACTGCTCTACAGGCAATAACTTAAAAAAGGCCAGGTATTTCGATTGGCAAAAAGGACTAATTTAAACTGCATTTTTTTTTCAGACAGGGAGCTAGTAAGGTGGACCGTAGGTGTCGAACTTGTGGACGGCATGATATTCTTTCCTTGTACGGGAATGCAGAAACTAAGCTGTAATTTATTCGCATTTCAGGCCCTTGGCCACAAACGCCTTCGCGTATTTTTTATGAATAGTAATTATGTCTAACCTATCGTGTTCATACTTTCGATTCTACTTAGTGTCGCCCCCTTAATTTTGAATTCCGCTTCTGAGAATCGCTGAATTCTACCTAACAGCACATCAGCGTGGTTTTGTTGCATTGTTTTTTTTTTTGCTGTTGCATCTGTTATGGTAGAGTTTGCAAGCTATAGAGCAGTGACATCTGCCGCCATATTGGCACCAGAATGGCACCAGTATGGGTTTTGGAGGGCATAACTACAAGGTGCACTACATAAAAATGGAGAGGAAAACAACGGAAGAGCGGATTTCTTAGGCTTAAAATAACGTTGTTTTCTCCAACAACAAAAATCGCGCGTTTTAGGTCTAAGAAATCACGCTTCACAGCATCGGCTTCAGTATGACGCCCTTCTGTTTCGCTCCGCAGTGCCCCTTGCAGCTAACCCATTAAGGCTCCAGCATAGAGTTATATACAATAATACTACGTCGTGTCACTGCTCTGTAGGTCGGCCTCATAAGGGTGCGTTTAAGCAACCACTCGCCTTTGCATTCTCGCGGCTAAAATTTAATCGCGATGACAAAGATGTCGTTAACCATGGTAACAACGCTTCCCGGATTAGGTAAATCCGACATCGTTTGAGCAAATGATTGCAATCTTATAATTCGTGACAGTAAGATTGAATATTTCTCCTGACGAAAGATTTTTCCCATTCGCTTCTAAACTCAATTGTTGACTCGTTTCGTTGCGAAACAGAGCTAAAACCGCCGCCATGTTGGAATATTTGACAAAAGAGTGTTCATTTAAAAATCAATTCGAACGACTTATGTTTGTAAATGAAAATACACAAATCGCCGTGAATTATGTAAAGGAAGCAGGAAACAAGCCAAACAGCAAAAATCAGACACCAGTGGCCGTAACGATAAAGGCGCTATATGTTAGTGATCTGGGGACGAATTGGGTTGCCATTTCGAATCCGGGTCATGCCACTCCGATGAAGCCCAAGTGCTTAAAGTTGGCTTACTGTGCGACGTTATTTCTGGTGTTTTCCTGTTACCTTTAATGCATGTAAGTCACTTTTAAACACGAAAACATAAAAAAAAATTCGTACCTATCAGCATTTTCCATAAGAAAAAAAATCTCCTTTCCGAGACGTGCTGCATAATAACTGAAGATCGCCTCACCAAAACACGTGATTTTTCAGTTGATTTGTTAAATGCCATAAGGTAGTTATAATCGATGGATCGTTTTCATTGGTTTTTGTGTGTGGGTGTTCGAAGAGGCCACAACAATGGTAATATCAACGTTTAGCCAATAGTGACAGCCGTAGGTGGATGCTGCAGCAAATCCTAACCTCAGTCCCCCCACCCTGATATTTTCGGGAAGAGAAGGACCCTGTGACGCCTCGTGCTCGTGTCTGTTTCGGCATGTAAAAGATCCTAGGAATTTCCGATTGGAGTTACCTAGCAAAATTGTCCTTCTCGCCTTCTGGCGCCAGGCCTCCGCTGCTAGCACTTCAAATCTCAGCAAATGTTTGTTCGCTATGACAGATGTTTTTATTTATTTTTTTTTTTAACTGCAACATTATTGTTCTTCATTGATATTATATCCTTTCAAAAACTAAGAGCCCCTACACGCAATAACTTGCAGCTAATCAACGTATGAACGCATTGGAGCCAACATTGTGACCTGCCAAGAATGGCAAGTGCCAACAATAACGGCGAAAGAAATCACATGTCATCGTGAGTCACGTGTCACCGTGAACTTTTCCGCCGTTATTGCTACTCATTGGTCATTCTTGGCAGGCACAATGTTCCTTCCATCGTATTTGTTTCTTACTGACTAGCCCGTTGGTGTTGGATGCTCCGTCTTCAATCACATTTTTGCGCACACTGGCTAACAAACGCTGATTTTCGTTAGTTTCGCTCACTCAATCAGCGCATTCCCCCCACAGCTGCTCTTCCATTGGGTAGCCTCATTATTAGGCTACGCAACGAATCTAGAATTGTTTTACAAATAAACTAACTGCATGATGTTTTCCTCGTTGAAATATAATTTCTTTCATTGCATACCGCCAGGACCTGAACAACTGCTGTTTGCATATACTGTCGTTTGTTACCGATTGTTACTTTTCCAGGTATATTTAATTTTTCTTGTTGTTGTAGTTGTTTTATTTACGGGAGCCGAACCTAAACGTGTAAGAGCCCCACTGTTGATGACGAGATGATGTATTAGGTCGTAGTGCTCTTAATAAACAATCAATCAAATACAAACAAATACCAAACAACTTTTCATTAGCTGATGATGCTGTTGAATGTTCCTCGTGCATCTGAATTATTCAGTATCAGTCTCGTAAGAATATACATTGTTGACTATAGCAGTGGCCGTTTCATTAGCCTTTAGCCGAATTTGGGCTTTACTTACCTAGAAATTTAGAGGTAATTTCATTTATATTTTAATTGATGGTTGTTGAAGAAACGAAACCAGCAATAATTATTGGTACAGATCGAAGATCACCAGGGAATCACCATCGTTGTCATATTGCTGCTCATTTGTCATTCTTGGCAGTCCACAATGTTGTTCCATTGTCCTCATGCTTTTTTTCTTATGGCCGCTGTTTTTGGGTTTCGAAACGTGTTGTGTCTCCTACTGGAGTAAAAGAATGACTCTAAAATGAAAATGTTTGTTAAATGCCATAAAATGTTGCCATCAGTAGCAGACGTCAAACGTTCTTCGGGTGTTTTAAAAGGCCAAATATTGGGTTATTAATAACCATCAAAACCACGTTTTCCCCTTTAACGAAAATTGTTCGGTAAATCAATACCAAAGTTAGTTCTCGCAAGTTGTGCTTTGCAGAAGTGTGGTAATTACCTTTCATCAAATATGTATAAGGATTTGATGTTTAATACTTTAAAATGTATAGAGAGAAACCAGCAATTATGATACAGTACCGCTGGTTACCTCCCAAAACGAACAAAGCCTTCCGGGCGCAAAGGAACGTGAACTCATTCGTTCCCAGTGTCGGATTGGGCCGCCCGGGAACCCGTGTAAGTTGCTGGAAACCCTTTAGAATTCACGCCGATTTCTTTAAAAATGTGCAAGTTTCAGGAATCCGCCCTGGACACCCCCCCCCCCCCCCCATCCCCACACACATACACTACAGGAGACCCTTCTTTCCCAAAAAATTACCTTGGGGGAAAAATTAAAACTAAATTTTCTACCAAAATTGCAGCTCTGATTTGCTGGAGAACGTTTCAGATTAACGTTGATTTCTTTAAAATACGTTAGCTTACATTGTTACGACCCCATAACCCAACCCAATCCCCCAACCCAAAATACAGTAGGTCATTCTTTAAAAAAAATGAAGGAAGCAATTTGAAAAGAATTCTTAAATTGTTTCAAATTTACAAAGTTTCAAATTTATGCCACGATTTCTTAAAAACACTAGCTTCAGTGCCTGCCCCGCCGCCCCCCCCCCCCCTCAGGTCACCTCCGACCTTGTTCGTTCCATTTAGAAATGGGTATGTTGTACAATGGTAACCAGTCAGCTCCATTTAAAAACATAAATAGAGATTTATTTCGGTTCCTTTGGCTTTAGTAATCGTGCCCGTTTGGTTTTCCACATCCGTTAAATAGATCTGTAGGCTACCAGATTTTGTAGCCTAGGCTTGGCAAGCATTATATTTAGGGATAATATTACAACTCTCCTTCGTGGCCTAGGATGGGCAAGCGTCAAATTTACTGGTATGATACTGCCACGGCTTCATGGTCCAAGATGGGCAAGCATCAAATTTGTTGCTATGATACCACCACGGCTTCATGGCCTGGGATGGCTAAGCATCAAATTTACTGCTATGATACCACCACAGCTTCATAGCCTATGCTGGCCAACCGTCAAATTTATTGCTATGATATCACCACGGCTTCATGTCCTGTGATGGCTGTAAGTGTCAGACTTACTGCTATTATACCACCACGGCTTCAGGATGGACCTGTGTCAAATTTACTGCTGTGATGCCACCACGGCTTCATGGCCGAGAATGGCTAAGCATCAAATTTACTGC
>JAHWFP010210762.1:90028-100035 GCA_023313725.1 Lithobius niger
ATGGCCGAGAATGGCTAAGCATCAAATTTACTGCTATGATACCACCATGGGGCAAGGTGGCCTTATGGTTAGCACGACCATTTCATGTGCAAGAGATCCTGGGTTCGATCCTGACCTCAGCTACTCCTAGCTATTTCGGGAACAGAAGGGCCCTGCGATGCCTCGTGCTCAAGTCGATTGTGGCATGTAAAAGATCCAAGGAATTTCGGATTGGAATTACCTAGCAAAATTGTCTCTCTCTCCTTCTGGCGCCATTGCTTCGGCTGGAGCGCGGCAAACTTACAGCTATGATACCACCACAGTTTTATGGCTTAGGATGGGTCAGCGTCAAATTTACTGCTTTGATATCACCACGGTTCATGGCCTAGGAAGGGAAATCATCAAATTTAATGCTGTGATACCACCTGGGTTTCGTGGTTTTGGCTGGGCAAGCGCCAAATTCGCTGCTGTCCTCGGCTTCTTGGCCTAGGCTGGGCAAACGTCAAATTGAAGGCTGTTATACCAGTCTGGTACCAGAGAGCCTTGACGACGACACTATTTTGACAATTTTATTTATTTTTTACTTTGTAGGAGTGAGATACATTTCTTATTGGGAATTTCGCCGTGAGGCCTATTGTAGTTATCGATTAAAATGGTCGGAGTGGATTGAAAAAAAAAATCCGTTGTTCTACCACGAAGGGAGCGAATGTAGACGAGACAAAATTCCTTTTGCCCTTCAATTATTATTGTTTGTTCGTTTGGTCTATTCTCCAGCGAATGAATCGAAAATAGAATGTCGTTTCTTTTGGATCGATGTTTGTTGCAGCCAGTCAAATTGCTCTACTCACTTATTGCTTGTTTCTGCCGTGAAATCTTCTTCGAGCTATTTTTAGCCGACAACAAATTCCAACGAAACCGCGGCGGCGCAGCGACCAACAAACCCCGTCGAGTTTCAAACGTCCAGGTTTATAAACTAATTAACTCGCCTACAGGAGCTAACGCCGTGGAATTAACTAACACGTAAACAAATAAACATCTATAGTCTATTTTAAATCATTCATTTTTATCCTGTTTTTGTTTGGATCGAGATTGGCCATTTCAATTACCAATTTAAATGACGAACGTAACTTCAAATGTAATGGACTGGTAATAATTTACACGATTTGTACGATCTAAACCATGCGTAGTGGCTGTTTGCCGTGACGACACCACGAGTTAGCCAATGACGAACGAGAACAACGGCTGTTTGGCCGTCTGATTGGACTAGCCCAGTCATGTGATATGCACATCACAGCAAACAGCCATGGCGCGTGGTATAATCTTCGCATCGGGAGTTGTAAGGGCGCGTTTACGTAACGACTTGGGCTTTGCATTTTCGCAGCTAGAAATCATCTGAAATTCCAACATGGCGGCGGTTTTAGCTCTGCCGGTTCGCAACGAAAACAGCCAATGTGAGTTCAGAACTGACTGGGAAAATTGTTTCGTCAGGAGGAATTCTCTATCTTAGTGTCACGGATTATACGGCTGCTAACATTTACTGAAACGATGTTGGAATTAGCCAATCCAGGTAGCGTTGTTACCATGACAATGCCACCTTTGCCATCGCGATGAAATTCTAGCTGCGAGAATGCAAAGACGAGTCGTTGAATAAACGCACCCTTATTGGTGCTGAAATCTTCGTCTGGTGTTTCCTTTGGCACTTGACCATTCTTCACAGGACCTCATTTCATAATCACTACCGTACGTCTGTTTGTAGTAGGTCTGTTAGGGGACGAGGGATAATCATCTAACTGGAAAATCGCATAATTGGAAGCACATAAAAAGTATAATAGTATATAAAGGAAAATCGTCTAACACGAATGGCAAATCATCTAATGGGCCTGTTGCGTCGCTTGTGCGGCCGCGCTTACTGCGGCTATACATATAGCATCAGAAACCACAGCCACATTATTGTCCAGTTAGACGTTCAGCCATTGTACAATATTCTGTTAAGATGATTATCCAGATTTTTGATTTAGGCAGATATATTAGACAATAATCCCGTTAGACGATTTTCCAGTTAGACTTTCGTCCGAAGCCCCTCTATGAGTACCGCGAGCCCGAATTGTAAGACCATCAGCCACACAACAACATGTAAATCGACCATGGTCTACACAGACATAGCCAAGCGGAAAATCACCTATTGCCACCCGACAAACGTAGATTCACCGAAAAAGACACTCATAATGTTGTCTGCTTTCGCTCATGGAAAACTGAAAGGTCAAGATTGAAGATAAGGGTCAAGTTTCATCACGTTTCATCCTTTAAAGCATTTCCGTTTCCGTTTTATCTACCTGCCAGGCGAGCATCTCTTGTTTTTCGCGTGGGTTGTCGTTGGCGTCGCGGGTTGCTGCGTCGTCATGGCAACTCCAAGCCGGGTCTCTCTCTCTCTGCACGTGGGTAGCACCAATCGATGTCCCAGGTAGCTGAACGAAGCCGCCAGAAAAGTGGGCATTGGAACGCGGCAGACTAGGTCAGTGAGACACCCGCCCGGACTACTAAACAATCGGATGGTGACCATACTAGACCGGTGACAGTGAGACGACCCTTCTGTCTTCTTTAAGGACACCATTATCATGGAGATGATACAGGCTCTTCACTACTTAACGTACCCGTGGCCAGGGCATAATCAGGTAATGAATTATTCAAGCAGTCGTTCTCGGGGGCTGACGGTGTGGTACCGGATCTTCCTCCGTTCTTCCCTCCCGCCTTGTCATTTCCTTTCCGTCGATGGCAGTACGCCGTTTGGATAACACCGGTGTCATGATATTGGACACATCAAAACCTAATTTTTTTTTACAGATCTTCACTAGAGACCTTTTTATCCGTGGTAAGAGTTTGTAGGGGGTGAATTAAATAGTTTTGTTCGATTTGGATAGTTCTGAGATGACTGTGCTGTGAAGAGAAATTCGATTGATGGGCGTGCGTATGTATACAATGACGCGGAGACATTCGAACAAGTGGTTGACCTTGACCCTGTCCCTTCAAAATCAAACTACCCCAGTTGGTGGTGGGGGGGGGGGGGGGGGCCCCCCCGGCGGCCCGCCCTCTGGGCC
Organism: Lithobius niger; assembly: GCA_023313725.1. Classification (NCBI taxonomy): domain Eukaryota; kingdom Metazoa; phylum Arthropoda; class Chilopoda; order Lithobiomorpha; family Lithobiidae; genus Lithobius; species Lithobius niger. The sequence goes on from JAHWFP010210762.1 coordinate 93,103, forward strand.
GCCCCCCCCCCCCCCCCGGTGGTACTGCAGTGCCCTTTTTGGGTTCTACGTGGTTGCTCAGAAGGTAGCAATATTCTGACCTTGAATATCGTCACGGTCAACCATTGCAATGTATATATTCATACGGTACCAGACTTTAAAGTCACTCTCCTTAATGTTAACAGCCATCGGTACGTTTACCTGTTGTTAAAAGTATTGATTTTACACCCACTTACAAAGCGTACGGTTTTGAACGCAACTAAAAGCATTTTATTAATAATCTTCGCGCCTCAAGTTCAAGTTTTTACACAACATCCACTCTGTGTTCTTTTTTTGAATTTTATATTCGCATTGAATATAAAATAAACTAATGAAAATTAAGGGTTTACTGCTTCATTAACACAGTTTACGAAGCAGGATTCCATACCACCGAAATATTGCGATCACCAAGAGATTGTTCTCCGTACTGAGACAATTCATTATAGACGCGGACGATGTTCGAAGGTGAATGACGTTTAACAAGCAAATGTGATTCATAAGCCGGCACTAAAGTCGACCAATTGCAAAGCTGGGGGCAGAACCAGTTAAAATAAGTGTGTGTCGCTTTTGGATCCCTGGCACTGGATGAAAGTCATTGCTACCAAGGAAACAATGATAAGATTCACAAATCACGCAGTAAGTAGCATTGTTGGTTGCCCGAAAGTTCATTGTTGTTGAGGGACATGCCAGGATCCGTGTTTTCTTCAAAAGATGACTGTCAAGACCGCAAATATTATTACATCGTTGCATGATGAAATGAATATGTAATTCTTAAATATGGATTTCCGGGCCCGAGTTAAGTATTGTTTCCGTAGAGTGTGGTAATCGTTGATATTCCCTAAGGCAAAACAATGATTATGGGAATATAGGGCAAGTATGCCCATAGATAGAGAGATAGATATAGATAGATATTGCTGGATACAGATGGATAGTTGTAGATAGATTGCCCTCAAATGCTGTATCGTTTCTTTTTAAACCTGAGACAATTATTCGTGTGGGACCGTTGGGGAGGAGGTGGGGAAATTTTGAAAATTCGTGGGATGAATTAATGTTCCAAATAACGCTGCCTCGCTCGCGCTGCCACGCTCGCTGCGGGTAACATATAACATCAGAGATGCTACTATAATAGAGATGCCAACAAACATTTAGCAGTTTTGAACACTACGAAGATTTTATGGCAACCTTTTTTTCCTCCCCCCCCCCCTCCAATTTGAGGGCAATCCATCTTAATTAAAACAAATTTTAAAAACTTGGTTTCTATTTGTTCGGTGTCTTATTTGTCCGAGTGCCTTTTTGTCCGAGTGCTGATTTATCCTGTGCCTAAATTGGTGTACGTTTGTGCTCCGGTGTCTAATTATCTGGTTCCTGTGTGTCCACGTACCCATCACAAGGGCTCGTCACAAAATACGACTCGGCCGGCCGGCAGGACAAAAAAAAACCGGCCGGCCGAGTCGTATTTTGTGACGAGCCCCTGTGGTACCCATGGGAACTCCGTCGAGTACTAAGGTATGGCGGTCCTTTATACCGCTCCTGATTTCACGGAATACAAAAAAAAATGTGTGCCGCGCAGGTAGGCGGTGCACGGAAAAAGAGCACTTACAAATTCATAGTTTGACGGATTGCAACAAAACCCGTGTCTTACAGGAAAGCTAACATTTAAGCAAGCACCTTTAAGAGCGTCTTTAATGCACAGAAGGTCTTATTGTGGTTGTTCGATGGAAGTTCTCGCTTGCAGTAGTCCGCGTTCTTGTAGCTGCCCACCATCAACAAGTGGTTGTTATTATTTAAGTTGCAAGTCACGTGACGTGGGATGTCCCGATTTGCCTGAGTCAGCCAGTCAACGCACTCCCCTTTTTCTGGCTTGGTTCCAGTCATTTCCATTTCCTTGCTTATTTATCTCGCCTACCTCCTGCCGTTGCTAATGTTCCTCGTAAAAACTCGATGGTCACTCACACCAAAGAAGCGTTCTTTTTTTCCCCAAAGTTTGCTGGACGGGAAATAGTTTTTTGGAGACAGTATACTATAGTAGCAGTCCTCAAACAGTCGTGGCTGATTGACTAAACCGGTAATGAATGCGTACGCAATTAACTGAACAAAAAACGGCTTCGTCGTTTAGAAAAACGCAGTAGAGCTCGTATCCCCATATTCACATCTGGGAAGGACAACCACGTGGCTGAGGGAAAGGTGTCGTCACCCGCCATGACTCAATTGGTGTTTCATCGTGGCCTCATCTATGATACAACAAATCAAAGTAGAGATGCACTTTAATATAAACATTCACGGCGCATTTCTTTGCTTTGGAACATCCCATTGGCGTAATTGACACATGCCAGGTGGGATCTTAGGCGTTATTTATGCGTTAAAATCCAATTTCATGATCTTTGGCCTCCTTTAACAACGGAGCACGATGGGATGCGTGGAATTACGACGGGATCGCAACAATGGTTTAGAACTGAGATGCAGAAGGAATGATTTTGAGGGCCGGATCTCACGTTGCACACTACTCACTCGAGAATGCTTTTATTTCAGCTCTCCGTCGCCCACAAATTCTTTCAACGGATCACTCTTCATCACTGCACCAAACTACACAATCCTAGCTGTATTCTGCGCTGAGGAATTCGAATTCAGGCAACAATGATTGACATTATCAACTGCTAAAACATTGTTGTCAAAACAACCAATGTATCTCGAAAAATCTCGCACTGTTTCTTACGTTGCTACATAGTATAAAGTGGACGTAACCTACCAAAGCTGCGCTTGCGCTTGCCGCTATGTGATTTTGCTGATGCAGTTTCCGGGACCGATAGCCACAGAGCACGGATTTCACATCCCGATGCCTAACTATCAAACTTGCTATCCACGCCATTGGAGAAACTAATGTGCCACCTTCTTCTCGTGGGCTACCGTTTGATTTTTCATAAACTATTGTCAAAACAGAAGTCGAAGAAGTAACCATCCCTACAACTTCCTTTATTTTTATATTCTTAAAGATGATTTAATAGAATACAGTTGTCGCATTGCTGGTTACAAATCGGCTGAAGTGTAATGTGGTTACATCTAAAAACTTTAGTAAATCAGTTACAACAGACCCCCGACTGCCTTCTAAATCCAGCAAAAGTGATATTTGGGCACGGAAGTGCCTAAATGTATTGCACCGCGGTCAATGGATTGCTTTTTTTTTTTTTAGTTCGGGTGCAGGAGAAACCAATTCATCCAACTCGTTTACTTATTTTCTTTACTTAATTCTGATCTTTCTATTCCAAACATGTTTGGACGAAACTTGCGATATGACAAATTTGCCAAATTGTATCATGGCTGTATTGTCATTGTTCCCAACAGTGCGTTTGTACTTCACTGTAGTACTGGTGTTGGGTTGTTACGATTATAGGTGTGGTTAATGCAGTAGCTTTGGCTCGAATTTCATCTTGCTGGATTGAGTTTAATGCTGGAGGAGTTTTCTGGAATAACTACGGCGAAGTACGGATTTATTTTAAGCTTTGGTAAAACTTGACAGGTGAAATGATAGGATAAGAATCCATGTAGGTTAATCGAAGTACAGTTTTGTGCTGCAATTGAGCATACTAGCATGACACGTTACTAGTAGTAATCGTCGTCCTGTTTTCTGAGATCTTGCGAATTTTCTAGCAAATTTTCTCTATGTTGTGAGTTGGTCTTTAGTTACGGATGACTGAGGTTGTATGTTATCGGAAAGCTGCTGCAGTTGAAAGCGACATAAAGCACATAAAACCATCTTAGTTCGGAAATGCTGATTGCTTTTCATTGAGTGCACATACGTTTAGCACGTTTTTAGCACGTATTAGCACGTGAAAGACAGGCATATTTTGAGCCAGGCCCATACACGTACACTATCCCAACACCGAGTGGTACTGTCCTCAATAAAAACCGTTCTTTTGTGTAAAGGGTTGAGGGAGATCACTAGAATGGGGTTAAATATTTTCCTTAATGAAAATATGCCCGTTGTGCCAAAGAACTGCTTTTTTTGGGGGCTAGTGGTCGTCTGTGGAACTGTATCCCTATAGTTGTCATGACAACTGAAATTATTCTTTTACTCTAAGAACTGCCAAGCACGTCTTCGTTGTGTGAGCATTGGGTACTTGCGGTGGTCTCACTCTTCTCACAAGTAGTACCATTGACAGGCGTACCATCCGAGATTACTCTATACCTGCGTGTACAGTTGTAGTGGGACTCTCGCGGTGGCTGCTAATACCATAAGTGTTTTAGTATTTTTAACCCTATACAGCCCATGCTAAGTGCTGTATTTTTTTTTTTAATACATACGTGGGCTAATCACAGGAATCGAACCAGCGTTGACTTGATTTCCGGTCAGGGACGCTGACGAAGGGCCTGTTCATGCTCGACTTGCTTGGAAAGCAAGTCCCTTACAAAGCTCAACGTGCTGTTTAGTTTTTGTTTTTTTTTTGTTTTGGTTGGTAGCCATCCACTAAACGACACTTGGCAGGGAAGGATAAGATTATAGAAATGAAAATTCTAAATGCATGTCTTTAAATGTGTTCTATTAACCAGAGTTAGAGTATATTCTTGGGTTGTACATCAAATTTACGTATTTTCTTTTATTTTTTATGTTTTGTAGAGTCCGGGCACCTTGCACCACAAAGATCCCACCTCCAAATATGGAAGGGGTTCCATTGTATCACACGTTTCCACTAATGGGAAGCCTCCGACTGGTTCGAGGGCAACGCGGAACTCCATTCTCCCACAAGAGGTAAGCCCAACGTTTTTGTATAGCCGCTAAATGTGATTGTGTATGTAAAAATGGAAATTTTGACCTGAAATACAATTTGTATGTACATTTGAACTTGGAAGACTCTAAGCGAAAAGTTCTCTGGATTTTATACGGAGTATAAAAACGGTGAAAAAATACATTGCATTAGATCATGTCATCATTATTGTTTTTTTTTTCTGCTAAAGAAAATTCAATCAATGTAGGTATGTAAGAGTTTGTTTTTTTTGACTGAATCCAGGGCCAGAATTGACTTTTTAGCATACAAAAACCCCAGTGAGGTATATCTTCCTTTGCTAACTTTTGATCAGTTTTTTGACTTTACACATGATTTCAACTTGAGTTTAGGAATAAACTGGTCTTTCGGAATCGGTAAGGTGCTTTGAGGTTATAATTTGAATGCAGACCCTAATGGCCAATGCCTCTAAACTTGGTAGAATAAGCAATGTACGTACGTAGCAGGACAGTGCTACATTGTGTTGGCTACTGCATCATGCAGTTCATTTGAAATCACTGTAGTGAGTGAAACGAGTGTAACTATGAGTGAAACGAAATTTACTGCATGCTGTGTATGCTTGTGTATTAAAAATTTGGAATTCCGTTAAAGATTACGTAATCAAAACCTGTTTAGCATATAGAGCAGTGACACGACGTAGTATTATTGTATATAACTCTATGCTGGAGCCTTAATGGGTTAGCTGCAAGGGGCACTACAGAGAGAAGCAGAAGGGCGTCATACTGAAGCCGATGCTGTGAAGAGTGATTTCTTAGACCTAAAACGCGCGATTTTTGTTTTTGGAGAAAACAACGTTATTTTAAGCCTAAGAAATCCGCTCTTCCGTGGTTTTTACCTCCATTTTTATGTAGTGCACCTTGTAGTTATGCCCTCCAAAACCCACACTGGTGCCAATCTGGTGCCAATATGGCGGCCAATGTTACTACTCTATAGTATAAATAATAATGTTCACCAAGGTTATGAGATCAAACCTGCTGAGACAGTTTAGCTTATGAATATCTTACAAACGCTGTTGTATCCTAGATCTTGTAAACAGAATTAGTGCGACAAATGGCTATGCTTCAGAATACCTTGCCCTACGAGATAGACACGATAAGGTTATGCAGTTTTTTGTAGTAGTTTAGCCAAAAGTTGAGTGAGTTTAAACCTTCAGATGTACAATTTTCATAGTTTTTCACTAACTTTCAAATGGTGCTAATTTCAAGTAACAGGTTAGATATTCAAAACGAGGTCTTGAAAAAACCACGTTGACACAAGAAGATTGTGCAACAACTCAAACAACTGATAATGCTTTATAGAACAAAATTCTTGTTCCCTGCAGATTTTTTTTTCCATTCGCATAAAGCTTGTCACAGACTGGCTGTATCAAGGTCTTAGGTTAACCTTTTTCGCTAGTAACGCCGAGTTCCTCAAGAGAGTTAAACTAACAGTGAAGCAGATAGTGTTTTTGTATGTTACTTCAGTTACCCATTCACTTTTACCCATTCCTTATTGTATACTAGATAGTTACCGGGATACGTAAAATATTCCAGCACCGATTGAATGAGTATTCCTATTCTTAACTTGGTGTTGTGTTACTGTGATGTAACCAGGCAGACAGTCTAGCATGATGGCAAGCTAACGTCACGCCAAGCTAGGAGAAAATATCAATTACTTTTGCACTCTATAAATATTTGGCTGCAACGGAAGATGCTTTCCTTTTGCATAGATTTTGTATCATTTTCCTCCTAATTTACAGTTCAGTGAGAACGTGGGTATACTTGTTACAATCATGTTTTGCTTTCCGTTTAGTTAAAGGGCAATTACATCCATTTTGACATGCATGTTTGACTTTTGGATCACTTACACAATAACTAAACACAAGAATTGCGGTAAGAATACGTACGTACGTCCGATATAGCAATTGAATAACTGCATCACCAAAACACGACACGGAGGTCGCCATTGTTTTGCTGGAACGCGTAGAAATTAATGCCGACAGACGGATCTCTTCGATTTCGACTCGCAGCCGATTGAGATAGCTGTATTGACTGTGAGGAGCTCAAGCGTCTGACGGCGTTAGGTGTCCGACAGTGTAGTGGCCAGCTAAGGCCGTCAGACGCTTGAGCTCCTCACAGTCAATACAGCTATCTCAATC
>JAHWFP010210762.1:100135-112292 GCA_023313725.1 Lithobius niger
GCCGTCAGACGCTTGAGCTCCTCACAGTCAATACAGCTATCTCAATCGGCTGCGAGTCGAAATCGAAAAGTGACATCTGTCGGCATTAATTTCTGAGCTTTCCAGCAAAACAATGGCGATATCCGTGTCGTGTTTTGGTGATGCAGTAATTAAATTGTTATATCGGACGTAAGTAACGTATTCTTACCGCAATTCTTGTGTTTAGTTATTTTAGTTATTGTGTAAGTGATCCAAAAGTCAAACATGCATGTCAAAATGAATGTAATTGCCCTTTAAAAATCAATCCTTAACCTTGCATTGCGAACAAACAATGACAGAATATTGAAACGGAAATCGTGCTTGCAACACTTTTGCTAAATTGCCTTAGAATTAATTCCAAAGTAACACTTAGGTGCTGCTGTCATGTATTGCAGAACTGATAGTCTCACGGTGGTTCTAGTAGTGATTACTGCAGCCTAATGAGTATTACCCGAATTGCTAATGTCACCTGTACATACACAACAACACTAATGGTAATTGTCATTTTTGTATGAAACCCAAATTAATCAGCAAGGTAAACTTGTACAGTTTGTTGCTGTAACATTTTTATCAAGTTTTATCATACTTCGAGAATTTGTTCAACTCTGGTTGAGTAATTATTTCAACTTGGAGTAAAAAAGAGCCAAAATTGATTAAACTACCGATTTTTAAATGTACGTAAAAAAAAAAGTCTGATTAAGCTAGGGATGCACCGAATATTCGGTAATTTTTCGGACAAAAATTCAAGTATTCAGTATTCGGCCGAATACTGATTTTGGCCGGATAGTGATATTCGGTTTTCGGCCGAATAGTGTTAAGATTTGTTTGTATTCGGCCGAATATTTTTTAGTATAAATTTATGCAATTGTGTGAATGTAAGAACGTTTAGCTAAGCATATAGTTTTTGATTTGTGAGGAATTGGCTTTTGGCATTTCTGAAAGAAGGAAAAAATTATCAAATGTGTTCAAATTACAGGTATCGGTCAAGTATTCGGCCTATTCGGCCATTATTCGGCACAGAACCGAATAATTCGGTATTTGGCCGAATATGTAAATTGTATGGTGCCGAATATTCGGTATTCGGTATTTGGTAGTTTAACTATTCGGTTATATATTCGGTAGTCGGTATTCGGCAAGTTGAGTATTCGGTTATATATTCAGTATTCGGTATTCGGCAAGTAAAGTATTCGGTTGTATATTCGGTATTCGGCAAATTTTGTATTCGGTACATCCTTAGATTAAGCGTGAAATCTCCTGCAAGTTGATAAAGAATAGTTTGAAAACTGAATTGGAAAAACCGGGAGTTAATAAATGCATACACGTCGTCCGTATGATGTGGGAGTGTCCATTCTGTAACTGTGGCTTCATATTCCATCTCTTGTCACAAGGTCATCTGCACAAGAGCTGTGGGTTTTGTTTCCCAGATCCAGGCCAGTCGGTGCAACATCGTCAGAATATTATTTTACCAGAGCAATGCTAAAAGGTGTCAACTTTTTTGGCACGTGCGTCAACTGGAGAAACACGTCATGTCTACCCCAGTTGGCTTGTCTTAAAAAACCATCTGCTTCACCGCTTCACGCTCATGGAACGCTGTTGTGGTTGTGGTGGAGCCGCTCACCTGGACTGATCGTAGCACGAGTAGTGTTTTTTCGCCCCTGTCTATTGGGTTAATACTTAACAAGTGTATTTTTTACATGGGTCATACCAGAAAATTGTTACCACCAGTTGTTCCATATTTGGTTTCATGAGGTTACAACCTAGAACGAGAGATGGAACACGCAGTAAAAGGAAATCGGGAGAAGGAAATTCTGGTAACTACGTAGTTAGAGCAGGTACCAGCGTAGAGACCATTGGTAGACCAGTGCAATGACAAGTACAGTACTTCAGTATAAAACTCTAATCGTAGGTCATATTATAATATACAGTGACATGGCTAATTTTTGGGTAACTGACGAGTAAGTATTTCAGTACAGAGAAGTAACACTGTACTGCATTATTAAAATCAGGCATCTTAAACAGGGTGTACCTAAAAGGTCAGGCCAAACTTTCAGGGTCTAGTCAATGATCAAAAGTAAGACTAAAAAGTCCTATAAACACAAGTTCAGACATGCATCCGTTTTTCGTTACAGTCCCCCAAAGTTGGGGGTAAAACGTTGGAGTTTTTCTATAACTTCCCACCTAATTTGTCCAAAAAACTACAATTGACACGTCCTTGTTGTAATTTCATTACTTCATAATGTAAGTCATAAAACTTTGCGGTTGATGCACTAATGGAGGAAGGGGGTGGGGCCCTCTTTAGTAATTTTACTGAAACAAATGCTGCGTCGCCATGCAGAGCTCCAAAATCTTTAATCTGGTCTCGTATTCGGTTTAGAACAGAGAAATTTGTTCCTTTTGTGGCTACAAAAGGTGCTCGATATGTCCACCATGCGATCCAACACAGGCAAGGGCACGTCTTTCCACTGACTGGCGAACGCGTTCAAAGACACCGGGTGTATTTCGGATCGTATGGCAACACTTTACAACCCTCTGCTGAAGGGCTTCCTCCTTTGTCGACTGGAACTAAATACACAAAGTCAAGTGGACTCAGATCTAGTGAACGTGGGGGCCACGCTTGCGGTCCACCTCGACCAATCCATCGAACTGGGTAGGCACGATTTAGGAATTGTCGTGCTAGGAGGCTAAAGTGTAGTGGAGCACCCTCATGCATAAACCACATTCGTTGTCTGATACGAACATCCTGCAGTAAGGTAGGCAACTCGTGTTCGAGAAACCATTGATAAGTTTCACCATTTAGACGTGGCGTCAACACATAGGGACCTATTAATTCGTCACCAACAATGCCTGCCCAAACGTTCAGACTGAACCTCTGTTGGTGTCTACCTGGGACAATGCGGCATGGATTGTCCACTGCCCACAAGTGGTTATTAAGGGAAAATTAATGACGCCATCCCTGGTAAAGCTTGCTTCATCAGTGAACAGAACTGACGAAATGAACATAGGGTCTTCGGCACATTGTTGCCTAAACCACTGGCAATATGCTGCTCGTGCTGGATAGTCGGCCAATGAAAGCGCCTGAAGATCCTGAAGGTGGTACGGATACAACAACTGTTCGTGCAAAAACCTTCAGACAGTCATATGTGACACACCTTCAATTGTTCCAATTCCTCTCATACTGGCTCCAGGAGTTGCCTCTACCCGGTCCAGGATTCATTGCTCTACAGCAGGCATTCTGACGGTCTTTCCCTTCCCCAGTTGGCAGTAACAGGCTCGAATCTTAAAGTCTCTTGAAGGTGACGCTCAACGGCAACAAAGGTCTGCCTATTTGGTACCTGCCGATTTGGGAAAGCTTCATGATATAGGCATCCAGCCTCTTGACTGTTCCCATTCATGCGCCCATACATGAGATGCATGTCAGCAAATTCCTGGAATGAGTATGCCTCCATAGTAATGTACGCAAGTTTAACTTCTAATAAATTAAGAAGTTCAACAAGATGCGAAAAAAAGTGATGATGAAAAGAAATCCGCTATCCAAAACCTACTTGGCTGGTTGAAATGTGACCTAAATCAAAAGAAATGCGGCGAATAAAAGAAGTTCAAGATGCGAAAAGAGTGATGATCAAAATAAATCTGCTATCCAAACCCCTCATGGCTTGTTGCAATGTGGCTTAAATGAGGTGAAAGGCGACTGATAACAGAATCTCAACGAGGTGCAGAGAAAGAGATCAATGTTTCCCAGCAAGACCTGTAATGGTGTTCCTGGGTAGCCGTGAAGTACTGTTTTCGTTGTCATTACTTGCCACTGCATCTGCTCTGCAGGGAAGCTAGACAGAAAGGCTTACTGGAAATGCTTTTATGTAACTTGAAAAGGCAGGCCTTCCAGACTAATGGCTTTTTGTCTTGTTTTGATGTGCTCTAGGAGCCGTCATTAAGGTTTGGCCAGACCTTTCAAAGGACGAAAGAAATTCGCCGTGCCTCTCCCCCCCCCGCCCCCCACTTGTCCCCCACCTTGTTCCCCCATTTCCCCATCCCAAATCAACATTACATTATGAAATAATGAACTTGCAAGAAGGATGTGTCAATTGTAGTTGTTTGGACAAATTAGGTGGGAAGTTATGGAAAAACTTCAACGTTTTACCCCTAACCTTGGGGGGCTGTAACGAAAATCGGATGCATTTCCGGGCCCATGTTTATAGGACTTTTTAGTCTTACTTTTGATCATAGGCTAGACCCTGAAAGTTTGGCCAGAACTTTTAAGTACACATTTGAGCTGTCAAGATAAAAAATTTAAAGTCAGCAATTTCGACTTTAAACCTTTAAACCTTATTAAGGATCTGAAATAACTGTTTTTGGAGACCTTTCGGGGAACTGCCCCGTGGTTGGCTCCCATGCAGTGTCGAAGTTGTTTTGCCCACATCATCCGTGTTTACGGCGCGATTTCAGTTCTGTTTCCTTGTTGGACTTGTTATAATCTCGATCAACCGTCTAATGTACTTTATGCCCGTATCTTGAATAGTTTAGGAGATATATTTTGGATGATCTTGAAAACGACAACCAAGGTTGGTTTAGGAATCATCATCGGATTCGTCACTGTTGGTTTCTTTTATGAGTACGTCGTTATTACCAACTCGTATCCATTATATAACACTTTATTTTAGGTGGACTGGACTTCTGAGACATACTGTATAGTAGTCAGTATACAGTACTATGTCTCAGAAATCCTGAACCAGGTAGGCCTATATGGTATAGGCCTATACGACGTGTGGCCTATACGATGTACGCCTATACCATATGAGGCCTAAGGTGTACAAATCAGCGAACTATGAGCAAAATATTCACCTAATGGGAGCAGCAAATGTCTTCCACAATAGACGGTCACTCGTCAATGGGTGTATGGTATAGTAGGACTCGAACCCAGGACTTTCCTCTGCGTGTAGTATAAGCCTATACCATAGGCCTATACCATATAGGCCTACCTGGTTCAGGATTTCTGAGACATACTGTATAGTAGCCAGCTAACATCCACGATCTTCACGCACTTTTATCACAGTGATAAGGCTTATCCATTTGATTGAAATACAACCATTCCTTGACAGGGCACAAAGACTGCACATTTTCAACAATTTTCAAGCTCTTTTGCCGCATAGGTATTTATCCTCTCGAACGTGAAATACACTCAGCTCTAGTTTCTGTTAAAGTACAAACGCTAGTAGCCATGCAACAACAATGCAGGAATTAAACAATGACTTTCTTACATTGATGTGTGACAAGTGAGCTTGGCAGGCGACCACTAGCGTGGTCCTTTGATTCTTTATTGCATGACAACAGCATGTCATCGTTATAGGACTGTGGCGTACAGACAGTTTTCACCATGGATGATCACCGTGGACAATATTGTTCAGAGGCATGAGAGCAAGTTCACATTACAGCACTATCACATAGCAGGACAGTGCTTCATTACATGAAAACCACAGTATGTTCTTCACGACAAGCCAACTGTAGTAATAAAACCAAACAGTGTGCGTGCAATTAGTTTTCAGCATAGCATTTATTATTTATTGACATTTATTTAGTAAACACTGCGAATAGAGAAGGACTGCAGGATAAGAACAAATTCAGCAGAAGACACGGAAAAAAAAGTTTATTAAAAGCAAACTTGTTGAAACCAAAGCTAGCGTGAAATTTATGGAGAGAGGGACCAGCCTCTGATTTGTTGAAATTTATGTCCTTGAATTCAAAGAGCACGTGAATTGTTTGATCTGGTGGTAAACAGGTGGTTGTCAACCATGCAGCCAATCACTGGAAGCACTTCCTCCTGATTGGCTCTCTCATTTCTTCTCAAAATGCTGTTTACCACAGGCAACATAAAATTTATATTTGAAAGGTGCTCCGCTTTGTGACTATCACGTTTGATGAAGAAATATGATGGATTGCTCGTTCATGGTTGCAGTGCATATTTCCGATAACTGGTCTGGCGCTGGAGTAACGCTGTCATGAATGATGCATCAGTCTGCTTTCTGCATCGTGTGGCTGATCCTCTTATTTGACTTGTTGTGCATCACAAAGCTACCAAGGAAACCAGAATAGGATCTCGCCTGAAAGAAGGAAGAGGCGGCTTGATGATCTAAAAATATCTGCATCTCTTAGCGTCGGGTGTGCAGATCGTTAACCGTTATTGACAGAAAGGCCGCGAAGATTCAGTTCATAAAACTGGCGTTGTTGGTTTTAACTCAAGTTGAACTATGAAACTGCCACTTAACTGACGGGACATATGCTGTCAGTTTACCTATAATTACAGGCTGTAATAGCAATAACAAGGTAAAGGAAATGTTATTTTTTTTAACGAGCATTAACTATCGATAACGGTAATTAAACACCACACGTTTCTTCGTTAATAAAGGCAAAAATATTTGTCTTATTCATCAACACACACACTCTGCCAAAACCCTTGATGTAATTAACAGTACTGCACTGATTCCAGTATCGATATCAGTTAACAGTACCAGCAAAATCTCATCTATACAATAATTTCTTAAAATTTTACCGATTTTGATGTCAAGACATCAGATTTTAACATTATTTTCGATAGCTGTCACAGGGTTCGAACTTCCAAAGTTTGATCCGGGTCCAATTTTCACCTAAGATCGATTATGGAATGCAAAAAAAGTATTTAGGGTGCAAACCCAAAATCTAAACAAACACTGGGGTTCTGCTAGTGTAGCCACTAAAAATCCTAACATTCAGCACCACAATATTGTGCTAGTTTGCTCCACTTTGCTTTGAACTGACTTTTGAACTCAACTTATTCAACTGAAAACCTAGTTTAACCAAATGTAATAACAAATAGAGTTAAAGTTCCTTCGAAGAACTATTGCCTTTGGAAAGCAAATTTCAAGCCGATTAAAATGCCACAAACCGCATGTCTGAATTTTGTGCAGATCAAAAAGTTATGAAAAATTTAGCTTTGGCGTGCACTTTTGTACTTTTCCACTCCAAGAGCTGCATCAGGAGTGCAAAGTGCGATTGAGTGCAATTTGCCCCTATGCATCAGAGTATTTCAACCTCTACTGTCAAATGGTGGTAATTTCTCGAAAAACATCGCTAAAATGCATAATGTGAAAATATCATTCCCAATGTAGATGGCCTTGTTTATGATGTAGTCGGCAGTCCTAATTTAGTATAAGCCTGATGAAGACAGCTGTGGGATGTTAAAAATTATTTGGACATTGGCCATGTCCTTGACGTCAATTTATGCGGACTTTTCGGTGTTGTTTTTAAGAGGTGTTTATTTCAAGTCCGTAGCTCATGTCATTCAAGTTATTTATCAAAAAACAAAAATAAGTTCCAAAAACACACTTAAGAGTAAGAAATTGACTAACGAAGTCACAAAGTTGAAAATTTGTCATGAGTGTCTCTGATTAGAATCCTTCACTACAAAACGCCTTTGTAGTGACAAAGCACCTTTACCACCACGTACTGGCCCAGACACTATCCGTCCACATCGGTACACAACATTCACAATGTGATAAAGTTAGCAAATTTGAAAAGGTCGCCAACGATGCTTATACCACGCGCCATGGCTGTTTGCTGTGACGTGCACATCACATGACTGGGCTAGTCCAATCAGAAGGCCAAATAGCCGTTGTTCTCCTTCGTCATTGGCTAACTCATGGTGACGTCACACCAAACAGCCATTGCACATGGTATAGGAAAATAAAAACGACGGATTGCAGAAACATTACGTTACGACTGATTTACAACAAATGGTGAAACAGGTGGTTAAACATGTCGTTAACTAAAATCTTTCAAATCCATTCGTAGAAACTGCATTGCAGATTCAATGATAAAGTGTCATTAGGTTAGTAAATATGAATATTTGGCCATCTTTGGAGAATAAACGGTATTTTGGATTGCCATGACGTCATTGAAGTGACCTTTTGATGTTACTGACTCGAGAAAGCTCATTAATGGCGGTAGATTCTGTCTCGACGAGCTTGACGCAGTTAATGAGCTTGTTCTATTATCCACTTAGTATTTCTACCATGAAAGAAAGGTTATTTTACTTTCAGGGCTTCTGTGAATGGAAGGTTTGCTAAGAAACTGATGTTGCTGTTTGAGCAATGCTGGACATTTACATTGAGAATTTCAGACACTGGAATGGGATTTGAGCATTCTATTACGTAAGCGTAGGTAATTTTTGTTGCGTTGCAATACTTTGTGACAGTAGGCTGTGAGCAGGAAGGTCCTCCAGAAATGCGCTTGAAATATAGTAAAGGGCAATTACATCCATTTTGACATGCATGTTTTACTTTAGCATCACTTACACAATAACTATAAACACAAGAATTGAGGTAAGAATACGTTACTTATGTCCGATATAACAATTTAATTACTGTATCACCAAAACACGACACGGAGACCGCCATTGTTTTGCTGGAACGTGCAGAAATTAATGCCGACAGATGTCACTTTTCGATTTCGACTCGCAGCCGATTGAGATAGCTCTGTTGGCTGTGAGAGCTCAAGCGTCCGACGCCTTAGCTTGCCACTAATGTCGCGGCTAGCTAAGGCCGACGGACGCTTGAGCTATCACAGCCAACAGAACTATCTCAATCGGCTGCGAGTTGAAATCAAAAAGTGACATCTGTCGGCATTAATTTCAGCACATTCCAGCAAAACAATGGCGGTCTCTGTGTCATGTTTTGGTGGCACAGTAATTAAATTGTTGTATCGGACGTACGTAACGTATTCTTACCGCAATTCTTGTGTTTAGTTATCGTGTAAGTGATCCAAAAGTAAAACATGCGTGTCAAAATGGATGTAATTGCCCTTTAAGAATAGCCATGAAAAGACGAACCATTACAGTACTTGAAAACAGCACTAAGGATAAAGTTACCAGCACATAGTACCTAAACATGCCACAATGATTACCATCAAAACTGTAATTTCAACACAGAAGCATTTTGTAATTATCTTCGTATATTTCAAGGCTGCAATATACAGTGTAAATAAATGTCTTTGATTCACGCAACCCCATAGTGCAGTCAATCAAGAAACTTATTCTAGTGGGTCTACTAGGTAAAACGGTAACCCTATGTTCGGTCCCAGGTTATGTTGGGATTCCAAGTAGTTACCAGGGCAACTAAGCTGCCCGCAGGCTGCCCTTGAGTAACCAGAGAAAAAAGATGTGCCAGTTTTGGTATCTGAGGCTTGCTCCGTCCTCCATGCTGATCTTCTGGGTCAATGGCAGAAGGAATCGAATCAAGTTATTGACAAACTGTGGACAGTTAAG
Source organism: Lithobius niger (assembly GCA_023313725.1). NCBI lineage: Eukaryota > Metazoa > Arthropoda > Chilopoda > Lithobiomorpha > Lithobiidae > Lithobius > Lithobius niger. Next base: position 109,446 of record JAHWFP010210762.1, read on the forward strand.
CCAGATACTACTGCCTGTATCGTGGTTAAAATCATCTGGAGGTTTTGATGTGGGATATCTCCAGATGGGCCTCACCTCCTTGACGTAAGGGAACTTGCTCCTTGGTGGGGATGCATCAGTGTGCATCTCTTGTTCTGCTCGACTTATCATTGCACATATCTTCATGGAGTGTCATGCATCATGGCCATCCCATGTTTATTGTGGGTACACAGAATGCTTCCACGAAATCTTCTGAATGTCATCGAATTCTTTAAAGAAATTAGACTCTATAGCCTACTTTAACTGGTATTGTTTTGGTCATTTTTATTTTGCAAATAAGTGTCATGTCTGCCAGAGCCTCATTTTGCCTGACGTATATTCTCTGTGGTTCTTTAGCCGCATCTGCATCTGCTTCCACCATCTTGTGAACCCTTTTGCCGGCCTCGTCTACGTTTTTCAAATAGCCGATGGCTTGTAGCTTTCAGCTGTATTTGTTCTGTATTGTTCGCCTAATTTGGGCACCATTTGTCAAAGTAGGGTGTAAATAATCATTGTGTCGCTGTACCCTTTCTTTCATATCCTTCCTTCCTTCAACAAGTGAAAATGTTAGAAATCCAATTCATGAAATAAGGACTATGTTTATTGCACTGTTCTTTGAAGTTGATAATGTTTTAATATCGCACTTGTGAACTAGGTTTTTTCACCCCGTAATTTGCAAAGTTTTTTTGGAAGTCCTTTTACTGAACGCCGAAGGTGTAAAGGAGCCACCATCATGGGATGTGACTGGGGTTGAACAGTCATACAAACACTTTCGACTCACAGTTGAGGACAAAGAAAATTTTGCATCTTTTTAAAGTCCAGAGTGTTTATCTGATTAAAACTAGAGATGTGCTGATTATCGGATTCGTATCGATATTGGCAGTTATCGGAACGCAGTCTGGTATATTGGTACCGCCGATGTCCACCTCCGATGTGCCAATACACCGTATTGGATCGCATATAAGCTACACTTTTTTCGGTGTATGCCAAAACAACGACCATTTAGCTAAATATTGACCGATTTTGACGTTCAAATACACCATTTTAAGTCTTTTTTTTCACCAGCTTTCCAATGGTGCAAACCACAAGTCATTAGTTTCACCCATTCTGAAGTTATGTATAAAAAAAAACCTTTTAACTTACCTTTTTAAACAAACTTGGCTTGCAAATGGATAAGAAAAACTGCCGATCGCTGATAATTTTAAGACTAATATTTAGTTATGCCATAAAGTGCTTGTCTGTTGATTAATTTATCAGCATTTTCACATATTTAGATTTTTACATGTTTACAATTTTGCAGAAAATGTTTGGTTGCGTGCACTTTTTTGGTGGGGTAAGGTCTATGAAAAATGCCTGCAGGGAAAAAAAGCATTGTACTACACATTTTTTAATTTTCTTTAATATGTTTATGAGGCTAAGTTAAATATAATTTTTTTTTTGCAGTATATCAGCAGCAGAAACTGTATTACACTTTCATTTGTTGCAAAAAAAGCATTATTTGGTGTAATATCAGCAGTCAGTATCGGCAGTTATCGACATCGCTTCATCAGCAAATTCCTAGTAAAACAAGTGTAAAAAAGATAACGTTGTCATTAAAATTTTGATTAAATAACACTCGTGATTGCTATATTCACCTTATATCATTCATTTCAGGCATAAAACATTAGACTCCCGAATAGCGCCCAGCTTATATCCTACGGGATCGAAAACTTGCTCTCATTAAAATACAACAGCGAGTTTCGGAAAACAAAATAAAATCATCCTTTACCCTCAAGCAACTTGTCGAAGGCCATGTTTTCCTTTTATAAAGGAGATTTAATGAAGTAACTAATGAACAACAGCAGCAAATGGTAACGGCAAGCAAATAACTTGTAAACAGCTATTTTTAGTAGCGTCGTTTTAGGTTTGCTTTCAGATTAAGCATGTTGAATATCAAATGCACTAACTTCAACACTCTGCGTTGGTCTGGCGTTGCAACTACCTTCAACCATCAACTAACTTCATGTGCATGCTCATTATTCTTTGTTCAAGCAACAGTGCAGTTCAAAATTGTCTCATTTCGATGTATTTGGGCGCAACAACAATTAAGAATAAAGATGAAGAGTGTCCAACTGTGACAGTATACGACAATGCCGATCATCATCACAGTGCAAAGTACAAAGTGTACAAGTTACAGCAGTAAATACTTATTACAGTTGGAAATTTTATTTACTGTTTACTTTTATTAGATTTAGTATTATTCCTCCAATTTAGTATTACCATGCAACAAATGTTAACTTGCAATCTATGCGCCTAGAGCTACCAAATAGTGCACATCCACCCACATTTGGGAGCAAAGGTTTGTGCTGAGAAGTCAAATTCTAATTTTAGTCCTATGAGGCCAGATTTCATCCTGACAGTATTTTCATTACACTGGAAGGAAGTTATGTGCAGAGATCACCAAATTAAAATTGTAGGGTACTTGTATAAAAATTATAAAAGTGCGGTGGTATGGTAATATATCAAATCCAGCCCAATCAAAAATGTCAAGTTTTCATGCATGTGCAATTGCGCATTCTGTCCATGTGTACACGGATGGCTAATGTTTAATTACGCAGTATAGCTGCTGCCATTCTGTATAGCATTTCATCTAGTTCATTAAGTTACAGTATCATTCCGTTGTTGAAACATATGTTGACTGTTCATTGTCACACAGTTGAGAGGCAAAAATACCTGTAAATTGTGAACAAACCATCATTTGTCATTGTTTACTAGATCGAGATGCTTGTTTCAATTTGACTATTACTAAGGAAAATTGGAAATTAAGCCAACAGCGAAAATCATACACAA
>JAHWFP010210762.1:112302-131127 GCA_023313725.1 Lithobius niger
GGCATGACCCGGATTCGAACCAGCTACCCAGTTCGCCCCCAGATCACAGAATATTTTACGTATTCAGAATCAGTAACTGAATTATTATTTTTTTTTCTATATTTTAGAAGACGGTTCCTTCTTTACCCAACATCGGTGCAATGAAGTTCTTATCATTATCACGCAACAACTTAAACCAGGACTCCCGTACCGAAGTTGCCAACGGTGTTGGATACAGTGCCAGTTTTCCAAGCCTTAACAATAACTATGGCACCAATACAGTCAACAACAACAATGTCCGTAGTACTTATGTAGACAGTGGTAGTCCTTTGCAACAGCGTGGACAAATTGGGATCAACAAGCTACCCCTTCGGCAGGACCCATACGGCCGGAGGCTGCCCCTTACGCCAAACGGTTAGTATATCACATTGTCGTTTGAAGTGCATGAAGTGAAACGTATTTATAGTTAACAAAACTTTCAAAAATCGAAACATTTATTAATTAGGGAACTTCTTTTAGTTTGACATCAAAAATTTTATGAATGTAGGGAATATTAGTAATATCATGCGAGTATGTATTGAGGTGAGTTATGGTCTCTCGTAATTTTTCACTCTAGTTACTGGCCAGATCAATAGTGTATTTACATCTTACTCAATGGTGCAACTGTCATTTTTGTATGCAAGGTAAAAGCAAGCCATACGCAAATGCCATCATGCAAATTTTGCAATTTTTTGGCTCCCTTCACGTCACACTTTCTCACAACCTTTACATACCTCCCTGCCAGAAAATAATGTCATATTCGTCAAACCCGTAACCCTTCATTACTAATGGAGAGGGTAACAGTATCGGGAATTGAGGAGATTTTTTTTCGTGAATTTCATGAAATTAGACCAAATTTATCTTAACTTCTGATGACTTAATTTGCTCTTTATCCTGTCGTTTTATGTTATTCCAATATATGTGTGACAATTTACTGACCCTAACTCTCCCCTTGTTCATGATGAAACGTGAAAACGAGTCACGCGTTTTAATTTACACTAAACCACCTCCTACAGAACATATCACACTTCGTCCTGTTTAAATTTTCGGAGAAAGTTCGTTCTCTTTCCTCAGAAACTCTCCATCAAGGATGCCTAAAACTTGAAAACTACATAACCATTGTTAGAAACGGTTATTCTGTGAATCCACCCCCCTTACATGATGTCATGTTGTGTACAGTCCCATAGCATCTTCAGCCATAGAAAGCACAAAAGGACACGAATAGAACTGGTGGCACTCTCCAGATGCCATTTGTGAACTAAAATTTTGGCTCTTGATGTGTCTGTATGAAGGGTTCCGCAGAACCTAACTCACCCCAATCTTAACACTCATGGTAATATTTACTAATATTAACTAATATTCCCTGTAATCATGAAATCTTTAAAAACCAATTATGAAAAAAGCCCATTGTATGTGAAGCCCATTGTATAGCCCTTTTTATGAAAAACGTGCTGTGTTTCGTCACATCACTGACAGAAATTTAGGAATCTAGAAATTCAGAAACTGTCCAAGCTTCAAGAAAATCTATCGTTTAGTTTTGCCGAACTTATTGTTGAGTTTTTTTTTTAATTGTTTTTCTATGCTGATTAACTGGTGAATGGTCAGACAAGGAAGGGAGCGAGGACTATGGGGTTAGCCAGCAAATTACAAACACCAGGAACGAGAGTGGAAGACAATGGATTGCTGCCCATTGCACGGACATCAACCATCAGATTGGGTTGGAGAGAACTGAGACATTGATACGTGCAAACACCAGGAGGGACACAAACCTAAGGTGCCTTGTATTGATTGCAATTCAGCTGCACACCCTTGATAGAAACCCTTTAGTGAACATTCAAGGCCTCCACACCAGGAGATAAAGCAGCTAATAGGGAGAGGCGTGAAATAGTTTGCTTACAAATACTTGGGTCAGTGATGGAAGAAGTGAGCAAGAACACCAACCTTGTAAATACCAGCGGCAGAGTCGTCTGCTAAGTTTCCACCCAACTGAAAACAGGAACGTAGACAAGTGTCACAAAAACCCTTTGGAAAGTCTGTACAAAATTTGCTAGGTAGCCTACTGCGTGTATCTATAGTTGGAAATTGATCAAAAATTAGTTCTAAACTTGATCCAACAGTTCCTAGCAAGTTTCACAGTGAATCCATTAGCAGTTAGATTAGTCTACGGGTTTGTTACAACAACGGCCTTATTTTCATGCTTTGCTCCCCCAACTTGGTAGCGTACAGTACAAATCAGCTCTTTGCATCCCTAAGGGTGCTGTCCTTTTGGGAACTGCGAAGGATTCCTCACCTGCGCTTTCCTGTGTATGTGCTTCAAGCAACCCTAGTGTTCACAGCATCATCAACAGTTGCAGCACTTTTGCATTTCGTACTCTTGATAGGTTGGTGGAATCTCCTGTACTGGAACACTCCAGTCTGAACTAACTAGTGTTCTGCATAGGTGTCCTGTAGCATTGTTTGACTAGGTTTTTCTCCTCCAGAAACCCCTCTTTTGTAATGGCTTCTAACTTTCTGTACAAATCCTGGGATCTGAATTAAAAGAATAAATTAATTGTGATCTGCAACACTACTTCCTTAATCATTCTAACAGCCTGACTGCTAACTTCATCCCTTCTCCACTCTTCACACACAGATGCGTCGTAATTAATATTGTAAGTAAGCCGTGCACAAAAGTTCCCCTTCTTTCAATGTGGTACGCATTATTACAGGAAATGCAGTAATAATTATATGTGTATCTGATGCCCTATATGTGTTTTGTTTTATTTATATTTGCAGAGGCTCTTAAGTACTACAGCTCAAGTTTGACAGACTTTGAAAAGAAAGAGATTGAGCAATATCCAGAAGTTTGGTATTTGGGGTTAGATGCCAAAAAAATTGAAGGTGAAGAAGGCGCTTCACAGAATGCAGGCTATGATGATGAAAACGGCTCTTACAACAAGGTGAGGGAAGGTTATCAAGGGTAGTTATGCAGCTTACTTAAAGTAAGATGTAGAAAATATAGCATAAAACTGCACCAAGCTAAGCCTTATATATAGTAGTACAGTACTGAGACCATGTAATTCAATAGGAAGTATTCATTTTAGGAATATTGGTGCTCTTGTAGTCCATGTTTACGTCTTGTATGCATAGATTTCAAGGGAAAGGATATTCACCGTCGCAATATCGTTGCAAATTTTCGACCTAACCATCCAGTTCCTGCTGAGAGGCAAGTTTAATAAGTTGCTGCGGGAGAAGTTGTGTACTGGCCTGCAAGTTACAGAGGCTATGGCCCCGCATTGCATTCAAATAGCAGACGAACGATCTCGACGAAGTGAGCAGTGATGTGGTAGCCCTACGAAGACAGATGTTCTGAGCCCCTCCAACTCCAGAAAAACCAGACTGTCGAAAATTTGCAAGGATATTGGGACGGTGAATATCCATTCCTTTGAAATCTAAGCGTACAAGACTTAAACGTAGACTCAAATTTTCAAAGTAAGCGATGCCACATTTATAGATCAGTGCTCTTCATTCCACTACTGTGATGTAGATTTCTTTGAACTCCTTTGGCTCTGTACATGTATCCCTTCAGATGGTGTTAAACTGCTTCAGTGTAATCAGTGAAGTCAAGGATTTACTGAAGGGTGTACTACTACATGCCAATCCAATGCCAGCTAGGGGGTCTTGGGGAGGATTTGCAAGCTTCCTGAAAAAGCTTCAAGTAGTTTTTACTTTTTAGCTTTCTGAAGCATGTTGGTTTTCAGCATGTTAAAAATGTTGAATAGTATAGTTTTAGTAGATGCATCAGTAAATATTGTTATATACTAAAAATCTTTTGTCTTCAGTTTATTGACAAACCAGTGTTTTCTGCAAAACGTTCACAACAGTTTCCAAGACATCATAAAACAATATTAGTACGCAGCTTTAAAAAATACACACAACAGGAAAAACACTATGGCGAATTTTTTATAAACAACACACATTTTTTTTTCTCTGTATGGCACCATTCTTCTGTATCGGGCAGTTGAGATGACAGGTTCTTGTGGTTTACATCATTCGGTTGCTTCAAGAACTTCCCGACGCTCTTAAGAAACTTTTTTTTATAGGGAAGAGTCCATTATACATACAAAATGTAGATGCATATATTACAATAAAGCAGATACATAAAGGACACCGAAATCCAATCTACAGCATTATCAACATAAATGCATGATAAGGACAAATAAAAAAAAAATACCTTGTTTAACAGGAGATTATCAGCAACATCGACCATGCAAGTAGGAGGCTTTTATTTTTATTTCTTATCAAAGTTTTAACAAACACTTATACAAAAAAGTCAAAATACAAACTTTTTTTTAATTAACCTTTATTCTTTAAAGTTTATAACATGAACCCACCCACTCATGTAGTACGTATATGTAGTATGGAATTTAGTATTGTGTTTTCTTTGTATATACGAGTACTAGGTCGATGTAATTTTACTCTGAATGCAGCGAACAAGTTTTAACAGGACTTAAAAATGACACGAATCAATGCAAACAATTACTGCATGCAACAAAATTTTCACGGAGTGGATAAAAAGAATGTCAGGCGGTGGATTTTTTGACTTGCGGGCGGTCCTGTTAAATGAGAGATTTTTTTTATTGCCCTGAGGTTGAATAAAAAACAAAATTATTTTAAATATATAGCCTATATGCAAATAGGAGAACTACAATTGAGAAAGAAATTGCCAATAAGCAAAGTTAAAAACTTGTAGTATGAAGAGACAAGCGTGAAATATCCTATGCATTGAGAAAACTGTTTTGAAGTATCAGCACCTTTTTTGGGAATTTTTCACCTGCTTTATACTCAGAGGGAGGCGATTCCAATTTTTTACAGCCGAGTAGGTGAGATTGCGTTTTACATGGTCAATTCTACACTTGGGTGTTCCCAATTACGGGTTGTAGTTGTGGCAATGATGGAAGTTTTCACACAAATAAGTCTGCTGTAGCAAGTCAAAGTTTCACTGGTAGTGTCAACAATTCTGTGCTTATAAAGACAAATATTGTATTGATAAAGTTGCTCAACCTTAATAATTTCAAACTCCTTAAAAATGGCAAAAAAGTGTTCGTCACAAGTTGCCTTAACAATACTTGTCACTGATCTTTTTTGAAGTGAAAGAATACACTGTAGCATGTAGTTTGCAAGAACAACATCAGTGTGCAGCTGATGGAAACCTCAAGAACCTGGTACCTGAACTGCATGATGAAGACCAACTTTCACCAATGTCAGTCGCCACTCGCCAAATGGCGAGGAAAATTCAGCAGTTGGCGACTTGGTTTTTGGAGCTACTCGCCAAAATAGCGACTGATTAACAACACCCGATGCTGAAATTGTCATATCTCGGGAACCGTTTTAGATAGAAACGAGCGGTTTGCGGCGTTGCGTGCAGAATTACAAGGGCTCTCCAACCAATTGTGCAATACTGTTGCCAGAAACTTAGCTGATTGGAGAGTTAGATTAATGCAAAAATCATTTTTAGCATTAAGTAGCAGCATAACTGCTAAAATTATTTCTACATGGCGAGGAGATAATGGGCAATGGCGAGTTCATTTTGATGTCTACCGGCCTAGTGGCGAGTGGCGCACAATTCACATTCGTGAAGGTTGATGAAGACAAACAACGTTCTACACAAGAAAATTGTGTGATGTCTGTTGAAAATTCGCCAAAACGTTTTTCCTGTTGTGTGTATTTCTGAAAGTTGCTTACCAAAACTGTTTTAAGACTTTCAAAGTATGAAGCCACGTGGTATTTTTGCTGTTTCCAAGTCACTTTCTGTAGCAACACAGAAACAATCTTGTAGTGATTTTTTCAAATTTCACAACTTACGCTCAAGCGTACAGTTGAGCACCTAATGTGATCGTTCCGACTGTAAGACAAAATCAGGTACAGAGTTGAAGACATGCCGACTAACTTACCTTCCACGGTGTAAACTCCATTTCTTTTTAATGTTTTTTCTTGGTAAAGCAACTTGTATCACAGTATGCCAAATTAAACTAATTAATTTAGGATTGACCTCTCCTCTTTTTGTTTAATTTTTTGTCGTCAGCATACAATTTTGAGATTTTTTGTGTGCATTACATACACATGTATAAATCATTCTTAATTAGCACAAAGTCATAGTCTCAGCTACAAGATTTGCAGTGTGCGTGTTTCAAACTCTCAATACTATTCAAATTTTCTGCACTGAACTGTGACTTATGAACTGATTTAAAGCGCAGAAACATTTGCACTGCAGAACTTGACAAACAGTATTTTGAGCCAGTTAATCAAATGGCTGAATTGTAGGTCATTCACTGCATAGCCTAAACGGTAATATTGCTGGGTGATTAACCTTTTGTTATCAATCTGATAAAGCTCAGCAATTGTAATGATAACAAACCATGAATGTTTAAACACAGCCATAATGTTGTACGTAAATATCATCGAAGTGAAGCTTTGTTTAAGTTTTTTGCCGTAATATAAAGTTGAAAGCTAGTTGTTTTGGTCAAGCAGAGAAAAAGAAGCATGCTTCAAATGTAGTAGTAAGGTCGGAAAAAATGTCTTCGGCTGTGGTGATCAATGGACATTGCAACGGAAAACAAGACAATTTCTGTTAAATTTTTTTTAAAAACCTTTGGTGATGCCTAATTTTTATCGTTTTATTTACACTTACACCACGTAAGTCGAACCTAACACACAAGTGTTCGCCTACATTTCGGTGAAGGCAGAATACTATCTGGTAAAAATATAGTCTAGCATGCTAACATTCACCTATCAGAAAGATACCGTTGGAAATGAGGTGAAGTTCGCATCTCTGTAGCACACGCATGGTGCTTAGGGTACAGCGCGAATTTCAAATGTGTGCTACAGTCTACAGATGTGAACTTCCCGTCTTTTGATGCTATGTCTTCTGATGAAGATGAACGTGATTATGCTAAACAGTGTTTTTATTATAATATAGTATAAATAAATGCAGATGCAAGCCTATTTATGTTGCCTTTTGGACTTGTATGTCAGACTGCCTAACAGGGAATCGACCGTTGAAACCAAAAGCCGAGGTCTACCGCTGAGCCATACTGACACGGCCTGTCTGTATATATATGAGTGTTTAAATGCTGCTTGTGACGTTTCCTTTTAGGCTGTGTCTGACATACAAGTCCAAAAGGCAGCCTAAATAAGTTTGCGTCTGTATTCATTTAATTCTTGTTGAGCTTCTGGCTTTTCGTCTTAATAATACAGTACTGTGTCTTCATAAAAATTCAAGGCGAACATTGATGTGTTCGACTAATGTGATGTTAGTGTAAATTTTTCCATTTTCTGTAGTATTAGGGTGGTGTGCTCAAGGACATTATTTTTGTTCGCAGTTTTTTTTTGTAACTGGAATAAGCAAAAAGTTAAATTCTGTAATGAAAGGATAGTTTAGAATAAGAAGAACAAACTCATTTCTGTGGCACAGCCTAAGGGGATTATTTTTTGAGTCACCTTCTCCAAAATGCATTGAATATCGATGAGTAAACTAATAGAAACAAATGGTGCTTTTGGTGGGCTGTGCTCTGGAAAATGTGTGGCTGTATTGAGCAAGTCCTCTTTCTGTGTGTGCAAAGACATCCAATAGGTCCACTTATTAATATATTTTGATTTTCTCTGGTTCTAACTCTTGAAATTGACTAATACAGAGTTGTGCACTTTCAATTTAATTAGAATGATTCGTGCTTACCGTAAATCGTGTATTAAAAGCCCAGTTGAGGTTAAAGCCCACCCCCTAAAATGCCGTAAAGTCAAAATCATTATATAGTGGAGTTAAAGCCCTCCCATTAAATTGTCATTTTTCTACGAAAAATTACCTAAAAGTTATATGATGTGACTAAAGATACTACTGCTTGCTATGTTTACTGGCCCCTTCTCCCTTCCTGTAGTAATAATGGACTCTTCCTTTAGCTGTCGACGCGCCATTAAGCCTCATCTCCCCCCCCCCCCCCTTAGCTCCTAGCACCTGCACAAGGCATCTCTCACCTAAGCCTCCTCCCTTTTTCACAGCAATTAAAAGGATGTAAAATTTGGTCTTTCAGAGATCGTTCAAAGAGTTTTCTGTAATAGATGTCCAGAAAGGTTAGAAAATTGATATTGCTTGATTTAAAGCCCACCCCCCTATTTTTGCCAAATTAACTGCATAAGCCCATGGGCGTTTAATCCACGATTTACGGTAATTACAAATTTAATACTCTCTAAACAAACAAACTGCTTAATAATCTGTGATTAATTATTGTTGCAGGTGTTGCATGATCATATTTCGTATCGCTATGAAATTCTGGAGGTGATTGGAAAGGGCTCGTTTGGCCAGGTCATTCGAGCCCTGGACCACCGAACAAACCAGCAGGTGGCGATCAAGATCATACGCAATAAGAAACGGTAAATACACATTTTCCTTTGTCTTTTTAAAGTCACATTTACTTTACTTCTTCTGCTATCTAATTGTAGCCAGATAAATATTGCTGTCCATTCGCACAACATTTTGCATTCCGGATTAAACAGAATCCATATTTGATGACTGTGTGTTGCCCTATGCCAACATTCACTAATATTGGCATACAAACTACATTTTAGAGTGTCTAATACTTTGTGCACTAAATATTAGACACTTTAACTAACCTCCTGTGACTTATGTCTTTCATAGCCATCAATAACAAGTTTAATTTGGGTTCCTTATAAATGAATTTTTTTTTAAACTTTTAAACAAGTATATGTTTGAGCATAATAACTTCCTTCATGTGGTTGGCTATCTGTGCCTGAAAAGGATCCAGGATTTGTATTTGAAACTCTTTAACTAAAAGTGAATGGCCAATTTTACCGGCCAATTGATTTTTACTTACGTTTCGTTATGAAGCACCAAAAGTGTCCCAGTTTCTTCAAACTAGCTAATTTTCGAATTTTTGGATTGGGCTATGAGACACACACTGTCCGACTTCCACAAGGAGAGTAATGATTCCTTGTGGAAGTTCGTTGTGAAGTAGGACAGTTTGTGCGTATGCGTCTCATAGCCCAAGCCTGAGGAAGAATGCCAGTATAGGCATTCGAAAATTAGCTAGTTTGGAGAAACTGGAACACTCTTGGTGCTACGTAATGAAACGAAAGTGAAAATGAACGAAAGCCAAAGTAAGGCCATGAAAAAAAAATTGTTTGGTTTACGGGCAAAGTTGAAAATTGAAGCACCAGGCAACCAGGCATTTTATTTTATTTTTTATTTTATTTAACAGCCCACATTTCTTTGTCATGTACCCAGCTCAAAGCTAAAAGAGTATGCAGGTAGCCTAAAAAAGTATAATATACTGCTAATATGGTATTTATGTTGTTTAGTATTAAAAATATTTTAGTGTTTGCCAAATAACTTATTAGTGATGTGAGTTAGAGGCTTGAAATTAACACCATTGGAAAACTCGTTTCGAGTTGGTTAAAATGGTATACTGGAACGTCAAAAACGGTCAAAATTTGGCGAAAATATGAATTTTAGCAGGTGGACCAAGATTGAGATAAAAAAATTTGACCCGCAATAATTTGAGGCACCCGCACTCGCTTGTAAACCAAACAATTAACTTTGCGTGGCATAAATTGTCCGTACCACCATATTTAAAAAGGCCAATTGATGTTATGTTCATACAGTGATTAAAATCGTTAGTAGAAATAATGCTTATATTATATATAATGCTATATGCTATAATGCTATATGCTATATGCTATATGCTATATATATATATAGTAGGAATAATGCTTATAATGAGGAATAATACAGTGAAATAGTGCTATATAATGCTTCTTTATATGCTTATGTATTTTTTGCTCTTTCAGATTTCACCACCAAGCTTTAATTGAAGTGAAGATCCTTGATCATCTAAGGAAACGAGACAAAGATGGCGCACACAATATTATTCACATGCTAGATTACTTTTATTTTCGTAATCACCTCTGCATCTCCTTTGAATTAATGGGGTAAGTATTGAGAATGTCATAAACTTCCACAACTATTCATTAGGTTGTTAAGTCTGTAACCAAAGAATGAAGAAATACAATACAAAGTTTTAAGGATTAGTATTTACTGAAAAGCACTATTAAAACCTTTTACCATTCAAAAATAATATTAACACGGTGGTGTTCCTGTGTGATAATTGAAAGTCATTCTGCATTGAATCCAACTAAGAACACTTGACGTACACCTAATCCCTGATGCCATGAAGTTATTCCATGTTGTTGTTGTAGATTCATCCGGTTCTTCTTCCTTTGAATTTTAGACATGGTAGCTGTATGATCAATCATTTAAACATGTTGCATGGTGTGCTGTTGTCTTGATTTAAGTTGTGAGGAGGTATTGTACATTTTGTAAAGAAATGATTTGAGTAGTAAAAAAAAAATTACATTTAGTCCAGGCTATAACAACTGCATCTTACACAAAAATCCCATTTTTCACAAATTCGCAAAAATTCCCTTTTTAACAAATATTTTCCCTAAAATCAATTTTTTTTAGTTTACATAGTAACAGGGAGTTACTGCAGTAGAAATACACGTATTTTGATTCACACTGAAAATGATAAACTTGAATCTGTCACCCAGTCAGTGATAATGACTAGTTTTGCAATTTTCAAAGCTGCTCCTGCGTTTCTTCCTCAGCAGGTAAATCAACAGCGATCACAGTAATGCTCTTTTGTTGGGTCCAGGAAGCATGTTGGCAGCACAACAGATTCTCCCTGCTGTAGATTTACTGTCATGTCTCTTTGGCGTGCAAGTAACGGCTATGTAACACTAGAGCATTGCCATGATCACCACTTGTGCCACTTGCTGAGGAATAAGCACCCAGCAGTTTCGAAACTTTAATAAAGCACCGTGTTCTCGGATTGGGTGACAATTCCTGACTTATCTTTTCAACAGACTAAGACCATTAAAAAAAGAAAAATTGGTTCTCAGGCCCTCCCGCACCGATTTTTCGACGGGAAATAAAAAGAAACAACGCGGCAAAAATGGCAGTTGCAGATCAAAAATGGTCTTTAATGAGAAATGAAAATACAAAATTATCATTCGTTTCGTTAAATAATTTTGTGGAACACGTGGTATGCATAATTACGAGGCAGCTTTCTTTATTTTACCCAAAATAAAAAATAATTTCCAAAAATGTATTGAAAAACAGGGCCGAAAAATAAAAAAATAAAAAATAAATTCCTCCCACTCGCACGGATTTCGTGAGAAAAATGCCCGAGAACCAATTTTCTTTTTTTAAGTGGCCTAACATAATTTTTATTATTTCCTTCAGTCTTCTTATTAACTTATGTGTGATTTTAACCAATTAACCAAATTAATATACTTTCAGAGCCAATCTGTACGAGTTGATAAAGAAAAACAACTACCAAGGATTCAGCCCTAGTCTTATTCGTCGTTTTGCACTCTCCATTGTTCAATGTTTACGTTTACTGCAAAAAGAAAATATCATTCACTGTGATCTCAAGCCGGTAAGCATTAATACTATTTCAAATAGTTGTTATAGTCGTGAATTATGTACAGTAATTTAGTAGCAAAAGGATTAGAACTTGTCATCAAAATCTCGTACCACCTCTTTTGTTTTTAGGAAAATATTCTGCTAAAACAGCGTGGAAGTAGCTCCATAAAAGTCATTGACTTTGGAAGCTCTTGTTACACCCACCAACGAGTATATACGTACATCCAGTCCCGATTTTACCGCTCTCCAGAGGTAAGTTGGCGCAGGTTTTTCCGTGACATTTTAATCATGTGTGCCATGGGTACGTTGAAGTAAGCTGGTTTTAATAATTCAATGTTCAGTTACTTCGACTTTCAGTTATTTGAACATTCAGTTGAATCGATATTGTATTAATTCAACGTTCAGTTAAATTGACATTCGCTAAATGTTCTCTAAAGATACTCTGGCAGGGGTCCTTGGCTGCAACGCTACAATAAGAAAATAATTTTCTGATCACTAATTCGTACACATTTACACTGATCCAAACCTAGAACTAGATTGCTGCATTTGATCCACAGTGGAAGTTGTTCATTGTTCTTCCTTTTACAGATTGTGGTACTGAGTTGAGTTTAAAACAGTTTTGTTGTCTTTTTGTATCCAGGTGATATTGGGAATGCCGTATAGTCTCCCCATTGATATGTGGAGCCTCGGCTGCATTTTAGCAGAATTACACACGGGTTATCCCATATTTCCGGGGGAGAACGAAGTGGAGCAACTTGCCTGCATCATGGAGGTTCTGGGCCAACCTTCTGATGCCGTTTTAGAAGTTTCATCGAGAAGACGTCTCTTTTTTGGTGAGACTTAGAATTTATTCATTATAGTTCTTAGAATACATTTAGAGGTACTGAATGTGCAGATTTATTTTATTTTTTATTATGGCTTCTTGAAAGAACATGCTTTTCATTATTCTTTTGAGGTCATGCAAGGTTTTGATTGCAGGCTCAGATGACTGTCACAAATTATCACAAGTTAAAACGTTGTATGGTGAATTTAGTGACACTACTACAATTTGTATTTTTGATTTTTTTGGTGTTGAATTAGTGATTGATTTTGGCATCTAAAATGCCATTTTAACCTGATCAAAAAGAGCTGATTAATGGTTGAATTTTTAAGCCTACAACTCAAACTACAGATGCAAGTTAATAGACGCGTTAAAGCATTCTTACCCAAATCACTTCATCACAATACCATTGCTACAATCCATTCATCACCACGGGGCGGTTATTTTGGAATCTTAAAACTCTGAAGAGACTGTAGGAACTGGTTAGATGGGTTAGCATCAAAAAGGACATTGCAGAATTTGTACACAGTTGCGAGATTTGTCAGACTTGCAAAACTGACACTTCAAAGCGTGTTGGACTCCTGAAGACTATAGGTCTTCTCAATGGCCCTTACAAGCGAGTGTACACGGATCTCATCGGTTCTTTACCAGTGACCCGGTGAAGATTCAAACGGATACTCGTAGTCCTAGATGAATTCAATTCCGGGCCAGACCTGTATGCTATCAGGACGGCCAAAACAAAACATGTTCCCGAGTGTATGAAAGATGTCTGCAGCTGGGATTTTTTGAGTGAATCTTTTTGGAAAATGGGTCATGTTTCATGGCTAACATCTGGCCTAGTTTGTGGGCCTCATGGGGCATAATGACCCATTATGCAGCCCCTGCTCACATCCAGGCTATTTTAGTCAAGAGGGAGATCAAGTTCATAAAACATATGCTACATTGTTTCACTGCCTCTCATTGCAACTGGGATCTTCATTTGCAGGAATTTGCATTTTCCCAAAATTTGCCCAACAAATTCACCCCAAGTGAGTTGAACATCGGAAGAAACCTGACTTATCCGTGGGGTCAACTGGACCGCCCCTCCCGCATTCCCCACGCACAAACACGAGACTTGGACGAGGTTCAAATGGAGATTGTAACAACTTTTTTCTGAGATGCATGTGCTGGCAAAGCCGTCAATGAAAGAGTATCTAGGTCACAGAAAAAAGTCTACTGTGGCAGACAACATAAACCGATAACCCTAAAGGTGGGCAATAATCTACTTTGCCATACACACACGCTCAATAACACGGCACTAGGGACAGAATCTTCTCTTGTACATAACTTTGCAGGCCAGTTCGTAATTTCGGACCAAAAATTCAAAAACACCCACATGCTTCAGAGTATTAAGACGGGAAAGGAAACTGGTCTACTTAATATTTGCGTACATCTACCATTACCGTTTATTTTTTTGGCAAATACACCTGCACCACAGTTGGGGAATCCAGAAAATAACATGGTCATGCCAAGTAGTAAACTAGTTTACCATTATTACATGACAAACGCATCCACTCTTACAACCGGAGAAGGATGGAGAGGGAAGAGGGGTAAGTCACAAAACTGTAATGCTGGTATGATTTTTCTGTGTGATACCACACCTAGGTCAGTTTTACGCTCTAAAACCCAGGAATCGCAAGGATCAAGTTTCCAGTTTTGTATAGATTATTGACTTCCATGGTAATGGTAAAATAAGGAGGTAACAGCAAGGAAACGGTGGATATGTGAGCTGGAATGTTGAACACACAATCAATATTGATTTTCTTGAATGTATGAAGCTTTAGTCAATTTATAACAGAAAAATTACGATAAAAAATGCTTTAAGGTCAGATATCATGAAAATAACTTAGTTGTAGTGGTGTACCAATACCATAATGCCTATTCCGGTACCGGTTGCGATACCAATATACCGGTTCTGTACGGTTCCGATACCGGTTCCTATTACCACATGCCAGTGCCACATCGAATGGGGAAAAAATTAATAATAATGAATTAATTATGTTCAGGGTAGTCCTGGGTTTTGCTGTGGCACATTTTTAAAAATTTACATACATTTTTAGACAACAATTTTGGCGTACAAATTTGTGTAATTAAAATTACAAATTTAATTTGATTATAAATTAGATTAAAATTTTAAAAAAAGTAGTTAAAATAACGTGTAACGATTTTTTTTAGATATTGTATCAAATTTAATTTTTTTTTAAATTTAATTTTAAAAAATTAAAATTAAATAAAAAAACTTAAGTTAAAAAATAGTTTAAAATAACCAGAAAGTTGAAACGATTTTTCAAATTCTGCCCTGGACCTGCATTTTTAAACAGGATTTTTGCTTCTTGGATTCGTCCAAGGCCTTAGTGAAGCTGATACGATTTTAATTTTTTTGTTTTCTGGATGTATTAAATTTATTTTTTTTTTAAACTTAAATTAAAATGAAAAAATTTAATTAAAATAAAAAAAATAAAGGCTAAATAAGAGCAAGCTTGAAGATTTTTTGCAGTCCGGATCTTAAAGAGTCTTAGCAAAGCTTTGAATACATGAAGATTTTCGCAGCCTGGATTTATTTCAGGCACTGTTGACTCCTATTTAACACACCATTTAGAATCACAATAAGGTTCTTCGAAAACGACCCACATGTGTACTAACCATACACATTACACACACTACTGAAGACAGTTCGGTACCTTCAATGAACAGCAACCTCAACGTTAACGTTCAGAAAGTCACCTTTCGACGCAACTGATGGCTCCATCCTGGGTCAGTCGATAATCCATCCAGAATCAGTCGATAAACTGTGCCTCGCACATGCTCTCAATTCCGTAAAAATCAACAGCCTTAGCGAGCTGCTGCGATGGTTCGATCCTACAATCACTCAGCAAAGCCCTCTTTCGCATTCAACATGATATGTCACTTCCGTTGAACGGACATGTTTTTGAACGGAAGGTGAAAAAAGTAAGGTTACATGCTAGGAACATCTGCTGCGTAATAAACGTGTACAAGCAAGTATTAAAAGTAGTTCGTTGAACTCTTTACTCTCGTTTTGCCTTTGGACTGCTGTATTATAGCTCTATCAAGTGTTCCGTGTTTTGGCAGTACCAAACTGTGCTCAGCAGCGAACATTTTTTCTTGCACTTGTGTGGCGTTTTGGAAGACGCTGAATGCGTTGCAGGCTGTGAAACTCGTGTGAAACCTAAGCAAAATAGGAAGCAACTTAAAGATAATAAAGTCCTGATTTGCCAGAACTGCGAATAGGCAATTTACGCTACATTCTGGATACCAAACACTTTGTTATACTTAGAATGTATGCAAACCACAGTAAGAACCGTTTACTGGCATTTTCAATCTGCAGTAGTAAACTTAAATTGTTACTTAGCTTTGTTTTGAGTGTTATTTTACAGCTCTGAAACTTTGTGCGAATAATTTGTCAACATCTTTTGTTTAGATTCCAAAGGCAATCCTCGGTGTATCACTAACAGCAAAGGGAAGAAGCGTCGCCCAGCATCCAAAGACCTGGCCACAGCCCTCAAATGCAGCGACACCTTGTTTGTAGACTTCATCAGCAAGTGTCTGGAGTAAGTATAATTACTGTCCTTGTTTTTCCTGAATTCTGCTGATAGATAGGTAGCACAGTAACTTTATCGAACTCTGGTGGCTGAGCAGCAACCTGTGTTCAACCTAGCTGTCTGTAGAAGCCAATCAAATTGGTACCTGGAAGCTAGGTTAGCCTGGCAGATTCTCAGCCTGACTTGTCAGATAAAGTAGTGTGAGAGCCTACCTGCTCATTCAGCAGCTATGGGATATAGGAGTGTGCAAGTAGGAAAATTTTATGTCGAGCCGAGTCGAGTTTGTAACCGAAGAGTTGAGTACTGCGCAAAGTTCGAGTATTCCGTGAACACAGTTATTTTGCAAGTGTCTTTTTAATTTGTTACGATAGTGACAACTAAGATGCTGCTTAATGACTGTGTGGGTGAACGTGTACGAATAGTTTTCCAGTTTTTAGGGCATAGCTTAAAAATGGTATGAGCTTTCAATGGTATGAGCTTTCAACCACTGGAAAGGTTTTGTCAAGACGATGAATTTGGTACATTGAAATGTCTAAATTGGTCAAAAAATGGCAAAGTATCGCATTTTCACTAGATTCATGTTTTCCGAGTAAGGATGCAAGCAACGAGCCAAGTTCGAGTACACGTAGAAGGCTCGACTCTAGTTTTTTAGAGAAAGTCTTCGTAGTAAATTGTAATGATATTTCCCGGTTCAAATCCCTGGTTTTTCTCCTCCCTGAGAATAGCTTATCTTTATAAAATGTCTAGTAATGTGCAGAATTTAAGTGCAGATTAGGACCAGTTTTAATTTTTTTTAGTATGTTATAATACGAGTAAAAAATAAATAGTTACTTTGTGTGCAGTTGCTCATATGCACTGCTTGAAAAAAAAACCCTGAAATTGCTTGTTTTGTATCGTAGATGGGACCCAGACATGCGAATGACACCTGATGAAGCACTTCAGCATGAATGGTTAGCTGGCCAACGAATCACCAGTCGTCATTCAACGTTAAATACTAGTCGTGCAAAGCAAACCTCAGGAGATGACGTTGCTGAAGCTGGTGAGTATGCAGATCATACTGTTGGTCTAATTATCATTTATAGTTATTCGTGCGGCTAGGCCGATACCACTTTTTACCGATCCAATCCGATCCGCATAGAAATCTTTATCTGTCAGTACCGAGTTCCAATCGCTCAGACACCAAGCCCCAATTTTAACACTGCTTTTCAGAGAAAAAATAATGATAAAAAAGGGTTCATTCAGTTACTAGTGTTTTGCTTAGTTAGTATTAACAAATGAGCTTTAAAAACGTCAAGCCTTCGGTTTATTGTTTACACTAGTCACGCACTATTTCAAAGGCAAATGATACTGGACTAAAAGCTAACATTTAAGGAAATCAATGTTTTATTCCCTTAAATCATGTTTTTTCTGTACCAAAATAAACTAAGAGCTTCATACATAAAGCAAATTAAGTAAAGCAAATTAACTAGTCAACTAATAAGCTTAAATTCCATTTCCATACCAAGTGGGAATAAATGCATTACGTTAATGCTGGACTGAACCCAGATAACGAGGTGACTGACAGCATAAACGCTAAATTTTTAGTGATAGAGTTTTGTCTAAACACCCTACCTGAACAGAAGTAAGATTTGAAACATGAATTATAACTTTGTTACAGCCCCCCCCCCTTTTTTTTATTAAATTAATTTTAACAACCCAAGGGCATTTAATAAGCTAATTATGGTAGTACAACCAACCAAATATAAAAATTGTTTTATTTGTTAAATCGTGTTTTTCATAATATCGTGTTTTGTTACGGCAAGATTTGGCTGTAATTCTTTTTGCTCAGTTGTTAATGAAGGAAAATATGGTTTGGAAGGCGGTTTCCAAATTTGCCAGGAAATTTGTATTTTTTAATCAGTACGTGCAAGAGTGAGATAGAATTTATTGGTTGACATTTATTTAGTGGATTTAACTGAGCTTCATTGTGTAACAATGCCGTATTACCGATTTAACTCTTGACAGGATATTGAAGTCCTAGTGTGAACTCCAACTTGACGACATCATATTATGATATAATAGCATGATACTGCTACAGAACGTTTAAAATTTCTATTAAAAAAAAAAACAACTTCACCAGGGCACAACCCTTGGAACGATGTATAGCAATTGAAACATGCAAATATTGTAGATATTACTTAATACTTGTTTTATTAATATTTTTTTTCTTCTTCAGAAAATAATTATCCGTTGTATAAACTGTACAAGGGCAAAAACGTCCAATCCAAAGAACGAATTGACAACCATGTCACAGAATTGGCAAACACAGTCTCCACAACAGGTAGTTAATTTTAATTTTGCCTTAAGTACCTATTGAGTAGGCAAACAGAAATCAGAAAACAATTACCCCGTGGAGGATTGGTGACAAAACAATCCAGCTACAAAATGGTTTTGCTGATTTATGGTGATGGTGATTGGTTTAAATTGGTGATTTTCTTGCAAAATGAGCCATCTTATTATCACTTTCTGTAAGTGGACCTTTAAAAGTTTCAGTATAACTTTTCCAGGTTATAAAGCTATTAAAAGAAATTACAGGTTAAGGCAGAATGTTCATACTTTCCTTCTTCCAAAGATCAAAGAAGATGAGTCACGACGATAACGGATGTTATTTATGATAGTAAATTCTAATTTCGGTAAAGAATCTGACCATTTTACTTTGAGTTATAGAAATATCGAGTAAACAAATGACGCTCAATCTCAAAAATGTCAATACTCATCACATCAGTATTGCGAATTTTCGATAGGCATTACCCGAAAATAAATATTTTCAGTCCTCCTATCTTCGTCAGGCAGCAAGAAACGTGTGAACTACAGTCTACATAATCTGAACCATCTGAAGAGTGCATACAATTATGTAGACTGTAGTTCACACG